>JAODAI010366589.1:0-23206 GCA_027575025.1 Scotoplanes globosa | reverse complement strand
GCGAGGTATCATCGTCCAAATCAATAGGCTTCCTAACCGCCCCATAGAGCAGCCATATACCGAATATCAACTCAATCCGACTAACGGTTATTGAGTTAGCGTGTTTACAAGCTAAAGTGTTACACACATACACACACACACACATACACACACACGCCGGAGTGACCGCATAGATTTCTTGTTGAAACAAGAAATCAAAAAGCGTCACCGCTCGATGCTATATTGGTCAGTTCAATATCATCAATTACCACGAATTGTACATAAAAAGTCGAATGACGTGTGTGATTTGTCCTACTTTTATTACAAAAGAACGAACGATGTCTTTGACGTATTCATATATATTATAGCATAACTGTATAATTTCTCGGTACTTCTAAAAAACGGAGCATTATCCAATTATGTTTAAATATTATTTCACAGTATAGTAGTCGCCATTTAAAAAACACTGTAATTTCCACTGGTGACTCCAATAACCTGGTCAACGAAAGATACTGTTCATGGGTAGGTTGAAGAAAAACACTGACAAAGCTTCTGAACTTGATATGTTAGTTAGCAATATAGCATACGACAAGACATGAGGGGAAAGGGAACGGATGGGTCCAGCAAGTATAGTTCATAAGTTAAAATTTATTCACATATGATTCATCAAACAATACATCTAGTATTGCGACATTTTTTTACTAGTACAATCGAGGGTAATTTGCCTAAAGACAATGGCAATTTAACGTTATAGACCAATTAGATTGCTGAAAACTGGTAACACCCACGGCCCGCCACTCCTTCTAGAAAAGTACTTTTTGTTGCATGCTTTCTACATTTTTAAGCCGGATTATGAAAGACAGGCGTCGGTTATACAAGGGATTGCAATTTCAGGGTACAACATTGTTTTCTAATCAATTCCTTTTTTGCTAAAAGCTTTCACTGCACTCGATTGTACTAGTAAAAGAATCCGCAGCGGCCTGGCCTATATTATACTTACAACAATATTATATTTTCCCTTTAACAGTCGATACAGGCCTATATTACTTTCATGGCAGGCCTATGTTGAAAACTTAAATCCTCCCCAGGCCCGAAGGCCCATCAGATACCGGCGCTTAGCTCCGGTGTCAGTAGCGCATGCGGATGAGAGTCAATGACTCCCCTGGATGGCACGCTGGTCCATCGGAGGTCTAACTTCCCAGGAAAGCTGGTACTCATATTTCCAGTCTGAGTAAAGGTGAGGCAAGTGGGATAAAGTGTTTTGGCCCATTAACACAACACAGCGCTCAGTCGGGTATCGAATCCGGAACCTCCGGCACTCACTTGAGCCCGGCTCCCTAACCACCGAGCCACCGTGCTCCCAGGCCTATATTACTTCAGGTATTACGGGGAGGAGGTGTCAATAAATGATACTGATTCAATTAAAGTATCAAATAATCTGAAATATTTTTAAATTATTAAAAATACGGTCACCCGATGTTAGTTGTAATTTACAAGTCATAGACTTATTCCATTTCTGTTCACAACAATGTGAACATCCCCGCTACAGTGACCATTACAATCCCCACTATGCCCGGGTAGGTGGGATTATAATTGATAACGGCAGGGTGGGGCATTATTTTCGTGAACATCCCGGCTAAAGCGCAAACAGTTAATATATCCGCTACATCCCCGCTACACCCTCGTTACATCCCTATTGCATTTGACGCAAGTCCCGGGGATCACATTTCCGACGCTAATACCACGGCGAACATCCCCGTGTAAACTGACGTCACGTATCCTGTATAGCGGGGACACAACAATGTAAACATCTCCAATACAGTCCCCGCTACAATCCCCGCTGTACCGCGAGTAGGGGGGTATAATTGACAACGGCAGGGCGGGGTATTATTTTCGTGAACACCGCAGCTAGTGGGGCGCAATAAGTGAAAGTCCCCACTACATCCCGCTACATCCCCGCTACTTCCTCGTTATATCCCGTTGCATTTAACGCAAGTCCCGGGGTCACAATCCCGACCATAATAGTACTGCGAACATCGCCGTGTAAACTGGCATCATGTCCCCGGTATAGCGGGGACACAACAATGTGAACATCCCCGCTACAGTTCCCGTTACAATATCCGATATATGCCCGGGTAGGCGGGGGTATAATGGACAACCACATAATACACTTCCTTCGCACCCATACCGAATAGATAAATTATAACATAGGCGCTTATAAATGCCTAATTTAAGGTACATAATTTGCATCTCTATGCGGCTGTGTTATAACACAAGGTTTAGTGTTAGGGTGTTTGCGCTGTGTCATAACACAGCGCATATAAAAGCATGTAAAAGTCAAAAAGTGTTTCGGGTTGGTTGTCCTTCTAGCTTGGTTTACAACATTCATACACGTGCAAGTAATACCGCATGTGATTTCGAATTGGCCCGGAATTTAGCTTGGATGAACAAAGAAATACGTCACGAATAATAACAGCTGGACTGTGTAATCAGGTAACTGACAATGGGATGCAAGTTGCACTGAGAGAATAGCCCAAATAAATATATAATTTATTTGTTCATCTCACACCAAGTCACGCCAATTAAATACTAAATCAGCCAATTATTACGATTATACAGCTAAGGTTTACATACATTTTAGCAAATTAGTTGTTTAATATCTGTATTACGATGGTCTAGTACCCAGTTTATGAGAGAGTCAGCAACCAATGTGAAGTCACTGTTTATTAGTGTGTGGTCAGACACCCGTCGATATCGACTTTTTTAATGTGTCAGTTTTAGGATAAAGCCCAATCCTGGCAGCATTCTCTCCAAGGCCCTCGAGTTGTAATGAACTGTCTTTTTATTCAAGTACCATTGTCATATCCACACAAGTTGGCTATGTTGTATTTCAGCCAAATCATAACACGATCTGCAGCATTTTCGTTGAAATCAGCAATGTGCTTGGCATCAGGCAGGTTGTACGCTGCTGTTTCCCTAGAAGGATATTATGTTCTTATCAGATACAATATGTTATACTTTAACGAAGAAGCTTCTCCAATATATATTTCAGCAGTCTGTTATGCCGCATAATGATGTATGGAGGGAATATGCCACAGAGCATATAGCAATGTCTGTTGGGATACGCTTCATGTATCCAGTGACTAGACGACATGTAGCTTTGATGGCAAACGATAAAAAATAAATAAAAGTGGTCAGATTGTGAAAATACTGGGGGCCTGGCGGCGATGGCGCGTTTGAATAGTATGTGTATATTGTGGTATAGCAATGGGTCTATAATGTTCAGAGTTGTAAATGATTGAGAAATAAATTAGTATTGGCTTCTTCGTGGCTGGTGCATTATTCAAGTTCTCAAATGATTATAAATAAAATGAGTAGACAAACATAAATCATTTTCAGTTCGTGGTTTTTCTTGATTCGCAAATTAAATAGGCGGCTATCACTCTCCTTGATTCTACTAAATGTTAAAGTTACATATTGTCAACGTCCGTACCCATCACTCGGGGACAAGAGCACACTGAGCCTCCCAAGCTACGGCTTCCTTTATTTAAGAAAACAGGGCCCTCCGCTGGCCGGCGTTCAGCGTTAAAAACTGGCTAATTCATGGCTAATGTTTGCTGTTGAACCTCCTAAAACGACTGACCAACTTATTGAGAAATCGAACGAGCTACCAGGCATCGCAAAGGGGAGCGACCCGGATGAGACTCCTGATTGGTCAATGGCTCGTATAGTAACGGATGATCCTCGACCTATTCCAGCTACCCTGGGAAAGTATCTGAGTGACGTGTCTGATCACGTGTGTTCTGTGACGTGTGCCAAGTCAGATATTTCCTGATTGGTCAATCTTGTCACGTGGTGACACCATGATAATACGTCTTTAGGCAGAATCTTAACTCGGCTATTGAATGAAGCAAAGGGTATCGTATCCCAAAATAGAATATGGCCTCCCAAAATATACTGCTTTGACGAGAGCTTGACAGCTCAGCGCGTGGGTTAAGAAGTATATTGACGGGTCAAACCAGCTTCGGCTGGCTCCCGTGCGCAGAAACATACATGCCTTATGATTACGAATTAATATGAATTCATATAAATTAATATAAATTGTACGGTATACTATATCAACCAACCCGAAACACTTTTGGCTTTTACATGCTTTTATATGCGCTATGTTATAACACAGCGCATAAACCCTAACCCTAAACCTTGTGTTATAACATGGAGCATAAACATTCAAAGTATGTACCTTAAATTATGCATTTATAAGCTCCTGTGTTATAAGTTAGCTATTCGGTATGGGTGACTATATAGTGCCTCATACTATACGACAATATCTTTGACAGTTTCAACAAAATCGGCGCGGCTTTGTTGATGTGGTAGTGGTATCAGTCAGGGAATTTACTTCTAGTTTGGTGTGCTTTGAATTAATTTTGAACCAATTTGCCCCAAAATCGGTAAAATCTAGAATAACTTTCAAATGTCTGTGATAATACACTGAACGTTGTACTCGCTGTTCAGTTGAGATAACCCAACCCTCTATGATTAGTAGATTGAGAACATGTCTTCTCACGCGAAATTATTTTTCCCAAGAAGGTTTTGCAGATTTGGATAATTTGAAAAACGGGAATGGATTAGAAAAAGGGTTACGGTTAGGGTGGTCACCCTAGGCTATGTAGGCCTATTATATTGTAGGCCTATAACCGACGTCTGACTTTCATAATCCAACTTCAAATTGTACACAAATGAAATATAAAGTAGTGTTTCACCAATAGTGGGTGGCATCAATGTGATTGGTCAATTGAACGTCAATCAACCATTGTCCATATGTATCTGCCAAAACCTTCCTGGGGAAAAAATCGCACGCGGCCATAATTATGATGACACGGTTTATTTTATTGAGACAATGTGCACGTGCACAGCTCAGACTGCCACAGCAAATGTTAAACATGTATTTATATAAGGATATACTATTTCGTTAGGTATATTGATAACATTCCTTATGGAATTCGTCATTACACAAAAATATATATATAGCCCCCCCCCCTACCTGGACATAAAGGGGACTGTAACGGGGTTGTTACTTTCACTTCTGTAATCCCTGTTACAGTACTTGCTATATTCGTGAATAGTCCCGGTAGGGCGGGGCATTATTTTCGTGAACAAATCCCCGCTAAATCCCCGCCAGTGGGGCACAACATATGGAAGTCTCCGCTACATCCCCGCTACATTCTCGTTACAACTTTGCCTTTGACACAAGTCCCGGGGAGAACAATCACTGCGACCATCACTGTGTAAACTGACATCATGTCCTCGGTATAGCGGGGACACATCAATGTGAACATCCCCGCTACAGTTACCGTTACAATCCCCACTCTGCCCGGGTAGGAAGGGTTATTATTGATAACGGCAGGGCGTGGCATTATTTTCGTGAACATCCCGACTAAATCCCCACTAGCGGGGCGCAAACAGTTCAAATATCCGCTACATCCCCGCTAGGCTACATCCCATTCCATTTGACGCAAGTCACGGGGATCACAATCCCGGCCCCTAACACCACGGCGAACTGCCCTGTGTAAAGTGACGTCACGTCCCCTGTATACCGGGGACACAACAATGTGAACATCCCCACTACAGTCCCCGCTATAATCCTCGCTGTACCGCGAGTAGGGGGGTATAATTGACAACGGCGGGGTATTATTTTCGTGAACACCGCAGCTAAATCCCCGATAGTGGGGCGCAATAAGTGAAAGTCCCCACTACATTCCCGCTACATCCCCGCTACTTCCTCGTTATATCCCCGTTGCATTTGACGCGCAAGTCCCAGGGTCACAATCCCGGCCTTAATATTACTGCGCATATCCTCGTGTAAACTGGCGTCATGTCCCCGGTATAGCCGGGACACAACAATGTGAACATCTCCGCTACTGTAACAGTCCCCGTTACAATCTCCGCTATATGCTCGCATGTGATTTCAACTTGGCGCCGGATTTCTTGTCTATTACAAATCACTGGGCGAACAAAGAAATACGTCACGAATAATACCAGTAACTAGCAACGGGGTGCAGGTCACAATGACAGAATGGCAGATATAATCATAACATTTATTTATCTCGTTTCTTTTGAAATTATGGGTATTTTGGAACAAAAATCACACCAATTCAATACTAAATCAGCCAACTATTAAGATTATACAGCTAAGGTGTACATACTATTTTAGCTAATTAGTTTTTAATATATGTATTGCGATAGTCCAGTACCTAGTGTATGAGAGAGTCAGCGACCAAGGCGAGGTCACTGTTTATTAGTGTGTGGTCAGACCCCCGTCGTTTAATGTGTCCATTTTGGGATAAAGCCCAATTATTATAGCACTCTCTTCAAGCCGTTGGAATTGTAATGTGCACGTAATATTGAGCGTATATTGTCGACAACAATCGGATCAACAGTACAACCGGACCTTGTTGCGGCGCATGCATACCACGCATATGTCGCACACGGCCGTGAGTAAGTATACAGCTATGTATCATATAATTATGGAGGCCGAGGTATCTTGGCGCGCTCACCAGGTCGGCCGGGTAATTAAGTCCACTACGAAACATACATTATACGTGTACACACTCTAGCCGTCCAGGGTGGTCCTGTTTTCACCATGCATGTCTGCGCTGCATCTACGGCGATTGCATTATATGCATGGGTGGGCTTCGGAGGGCCTATGACCAGGGGGTACTTATGTTTACAGTAGGCATATATTAGGCACTGAAATCAGAACAATGTGCAACCCTATTGAACAGAAAAAAAACTTCTTTTTTTTAATTCTCAATTATTTTTTTTAAGTTTAAATTTGAGAAAATATTCAGTTATTTCATTTTTTGCCTCAAGAAATATTTTTTCCAAACATTTAAAAAAAATATTTCACTTTTTTATTTTTTCACTGTCTAGTTACACTGTCTATATACAAGAACGTACTTGGCAATGAGTCCGTGGTCAATTGTATTTACATTGGTAACGTTGATATCTCCCAAACAGAACAAGCGCGAGCTGTAGATAAATGAGCGATAGTGTCAAATGTATAGGTTAATTTGATTGAAGTATATTCGGCAATAGGAATGATTGGACATCGATCTGTCACATTCAAAGTCTTCAGAAATGAAACAGTAAGTCATTTCCGAGAAATAGTGGTCGTTACCGATTATGATTGATGTAATTGGCTAATGAGCAAATCACCAAATGAGTCTCGCTTATACAAGAAGATAAGTGACCACGCGGCCCGACCGGTAGTCATAATAATTATAATCAACCATATGGACTTTGTTGTATGTTGTATTGCTTCCTGGGCGCGATCGACAATGTAATACTGCGTATCATATAAATAGGCTTGCAATTAACTTATCTGATACTAATATAGTCTCAATTATGATATTCCATAATACATTACATCTCTATCGTACTACATGATTATTATACAATACATATATTCGATACAGACACAATTTTGCTCGACTCTAATTTACTCAACTTAGATTTTTCCTCGTTCAAGATTCAACACTTCACTTAATTTATGTTCGATCGAGATGCACCATAATTATATACAAACAATGTGCCTTCAAGATTCACCTAGTTGAGAGATTGTATAAACATGTCGAATCTACAACGTGCCTCCCAAAGGATTTGTGAAATTTGCCATTAAGCGCATCAAAAGAGCCCAGACATGACACTCACATAAATATTGTGGTTACAAAGTATAGAGGTCCTGCAGTACCTCAATCAGGAGGCAAAACAAAAACACTAAACTATGTATCTCGCTCTCTCCATGAATTACACACAACAAATCGATACAGATATAATTTTATCCGACTTCCATTCACTAAAGTCATACTTTTCCTGACCAAGATTCAACACTGTACGTACTTATATGTTCGGTAGGTATTCACCAGGTATTCAAATATTGTGAGTTCAAGATTCAACTAGTTGGGCGATTGTGCAAGCGCAGTGGAACATGCAACGTGCATTCCGAGGGATTTGTGAAGTTTGTCATTGACCGCTGCATAATGACCCATACACGAGACTGAAAATAATGCCGCACGCATTCAGATACGAGATATAAGAGATTCACCGTACACTAACTACACCTCATCGTTTGTATCCACCGTTGACTAACTATACCTCATCCTTTGTTTTCTCAAGGACGCAACTTAATCACATTATTGTATGCAGTTATAATGTATGGATTGTGATCAATTCAATTGAAAAATGAAATTTTACAGGTTCAAGATTATATGGAATTCAGTTACCGTCAATATAGAGTGTATCGGTTTAAACATTTCCATTGTGATCGAAATGAAGTAGTTGAAAGGTAGCCCAGCTAACAAGAACAGTGTGTCAATGTTCAAATAATGTACTAATACCACGTTAGAACAGTTGACATCATAAAGTGTAAATATGACATTCACAAATATAATGAAGGAGAGCAACAGTAGGAAACGTTCGTAACATACCAATGTGTTAGTTTACATTCATGCTTTACTAACTGTATCCGGTGTACAATATTCATGTTGTGTAGCAGTTATAATTTATGTGGAATAAAACCGAGATTAATTTCATAATTGTGTTTTCATAGCGTTCTTCAACAACACCGTCACCATGGATATTGCCAGCTATTCTAACTACATCGATGTTAAAAACATTACTAGTAATTCTATAACTTTTTATTATGATGAGTTTCCCGATATGGGTAATATCAAAAAGGTTTTATGAACTTTATACTACCGTTTAGTGCTTTGGGTCTTGTGACGAATACTATTTTCATATGTAGTGTTGTAAGTCAACAAGTTCTACGACGAACACGGCTTTCCGTGTATTTGGTGTATTTATCAGTTATTGATGTATTCATATGTATATATAACATCCTTGCATCGATATCTCGAACAGAAGTTTTGTTTTCGAACTTGTATTTATATTTTTCACCAGCATTCCGAGTTCTGTCATCCATGATGATGATACTCATAGCGTGGGAGCGATGTATAGCAGTATGTAGACCATTCCATACGATTACATCAAGACCAAATCTGAAAATCGTTTGTGCTAATACCTGTGGTTTGGTGTTTGTTATATGTGTTTTAGTTCCTCTTGTTATTGTCTTTCTTTTTCAATATACAATACCCATTATAGTCGCAGTATTGCTCAATGATGTCATAACTCTAATATTACCTACAATCCTTTACTATCGTATCATTCGAAAAGTACGACAACGAAGAAACGTAAGATCAAATATTACAACAGACAGAGGTGAAAGAAACCTTACAAAAATGGCTTGTGTAAATACTGCAGTATATTTTATATTGGTGATACCTGTTGACATATACATGTTAGTTGCATTACTGCTGGCCGATCATCATATATGTACCATTAGTGTAGTATCCTTTATATCATCAGGCATTAATTCAGCAATTAATCCTGTTATCTATAACATATTCGGCACTCTCTATCGTTCAGCATTTTTTGCGACATTCAAATGTATTTTTAAGTGTAAAGTAACATGTAAAGGTCAGCGTAAATTAACAAGACCCAACTCAACGCAACTGCGACGAGTCCCAACTGCAATAAGAAACAGTATTGTTGTAGCCGAGTCTTACCAATTTGCGCATGTCTAAGACGAGACTCAACTGCTACCCGATAGAGTCACATCGGTGTGAGCAACACTAAATTAGTTTTGTATAATATGTATTTGTTTGATAATTGCCGTGAAGTTATGATCAATCATCAATGACGTTCCCCCATATGGTGTGTGTGGGGGGCGCAGGCTCTTTCCATTTATTTATTCAAATCATAAATAGCTTATATTAAAGGAAGGGCAAACAATCCATCCGTGCATTTATGCAGGGTTGGATTTTTTTGGCAGTTCCTTTTTCCATCTCATTTTATTGTTTCATCAATTGTGTTACAAAGTAATACATTTCATCCTTTACATTTTGTCAAAATATATGAATGAAACAAATATTAACTACATAAATATTATTTAAACAAAAATCAACATAATAAAAGTAAACATGTTTTAATATCGGTGTAGTAAACTGGATCTCAATAATGAGATTAATCTTTAAGCATATTATTAAAATGTGAAATACGCTCTACACTCTAAAAACTACTGGGTTGCAAAAGTGACCCAATTCCTGGGTCTGTGGTAATTATGATGCCACTTTTGGGTTCCAACATCCATAATTGGGATGCCTTCACCCTCATTTGGGTCATATCACATTTCTGTACCCATATTAATTGAGTTGCGCCAAGTGCGTTCTCAAACTTGTATGTCCTACACTGGTTTTGTCAACAACATTATGTATGTCCACAACCCAAGTGTAAGGGTCAGCAACAATAATGTATTGTGATTGGCTAAAAGTGCATCGACAAATTGTATAATATTTGTATAAATCAGTCGAATAATTCGTGCAAGAGTGCGGTAACATACATCATACAATGTCCATATACTATTTTGCATAACTTTACTACTCTCGCACAGACACTATATACAACACTCAGCACTGTGCTTCATGCACTACGTTGTACGTACGTACGTGCGTTCGTACGCTAGTATTCGACAAGTTATATAAGATTGACACGCAGCTAGGGTCAAGAAAGTTACCAGTACATTATATTAATAAGATAAGTATATCCATTCAGAATGATACAGTATCTACTTATTCTCGTAAAGAGGATATTGACTTCTCGCATCCGAGATAGAGTCCACAACGCAACGCCAGGTGTCCCTGTCCACCATCAAGTCCGGGAGGTCCTCGATAACTTGGTTGGTGTCTCGAGCAACACAGTCGATGTAGTTCACTTGTCTTCTTCTCCTGGACGGACACGGCAGTCTCATACAGATTACATCAGCGATGCTTTGATCTTTGGCTCGGTAACAGTGGCCAGCAAAGCTGGCTCTTCTTTGAGAGACCATAGATGAGACTGATGGAATACCGTTATAAATTTCAGTTTTGGTCTTGTGCTCACGCCATGAAATATTTTGCACTCTCATTAACAGCCGTGTGTATGTGCCATCCAGTCGGTCTTGTAGGTCTTTTTTCAAAAGTCCAAGTTTCACTGCCAGATAGGAAAATGCGTTCAACACATGCCCTGAAGAATGCCATCACTCTCATCGTATGATATATCAATTTAATTTGTCAATCAGAAAATCAACTTGAACGATAATTAATCAATCAAAAAATATTTCGAATCGGAATGTAATGTGTGGTGTTAATTTGAATTGTATAGTTATAAGGTAATTATTGAATTGTGACATAAATTTGAATCAAAAGAATGGCGGAGTTTAATTTTAATAAAATGGTAAATAATCCAACAAAGGTGTTTAGGAATAGCACCACTAATTCTGATCATAATAGTCTATATATATCACCAACGTGAATAATGTTGTAAATAATGAAGTAACATGTGTGTCATTAGGGGAACTATAAAATTTCCACTTATCCAGCCATTATATGCACGGCAGCCAATCTGGCTGAACTGTTGGCACAGCAGTCCAACAATATCGAAGTTGCCTACATAGTGTACTATATATTGCAATTATTTAAGGTCAAGTATATTTCACATAATGTATAATTGCAATGTACAGGCATCACTGACATTCACAATACAATTATTGGTAACACTAATTAAAACAATATAATAATAAACATAGTTGGCCCGTTTGGTAGGCTTTATGTGTGTGGCAGTTCAGAAACAAGGAAGCCGTGCCGATAGCATCAATAGTCGGATATGTTTGGTTGGATAAGGGAAACATTTCATAATTGCCCGTGTCATAAGTATACATTGTCCGGTATACTGTCCACGTAATAATAGCTACCAAACGTATATCACATACAAATATAAATGTAATGTAATGGTATTGCTAATTTTATATATTATTTAAATAATTGTGGTTGGACACCAAGTAATTAAAGTACTGGATACATGTCTTATTTCATAATGTATATACGGGCTTGAGACCATGGCTCTCTGTAATGCTCAGCAAGAGCATCTACAAGTGTGTGAACATAATTGGTTGAGAAAAATCGCCAGGGTTAAGCAGGGGGAAAATATAAGTTGGATGGTATATACGGGAGGGAATTGGCATGATTATGAGTCTTACCGAAAGGGTGATAATGGGGGAACTTGATGTGAGCTGGGCATGTGCATTGTATAGATGATGGGCGTCTCCCGAAAAGGGTGATGTCGCCTGTGGAAGTTGGTCGAAGGGCTAGGCGAGGCCTCGCTTGACATGCTTGAGATGGAAGGATTGTGTTGTAAGGGCTGGTTGGGATGGCGATTGGAGGGTCGGGCGAGACTATGAAAATGGAGAGTTGCAGAGCTTTGGCCAATGATGGGGCAGTTAGTTGGTGTATTTTTCCTCACCCGGTGTTCTGAATATATGAGGTAGAGAGGGAGATACACCAGTTTGCAATGCTATATTACCGATCATACTCTCTCGTTTTTGCGAGAATAATTTAGCTTGTCATTCCTTAAGTTCGTAGAGTTAAGCATATTACCCAAACAACAATTAATTAAGTTACTATTAGTCTATATGGGTTATATTTTACAAATTGTGGACTATTATTAGTATAATGTGTGAAATGTGCAATACTGGCCCAGCAAGCGTAGAAAATTTAAATTGTAAATGAGTTCGGCAAGAATGATTCATATTACGAAAGTTCGTTTGGCCTAATTGATAAATTGGGATATAACCACAAAGTTTCGATAGTTACGTTGAATCCGACATGGGTTATTGGTCAAGTTTTAGCGTATATTTTTATCCACATTTGGTGGAGTAATATTGTTGAAATGGCAGACAGAATAGGCGGTAAACAGTACCATAACTTTTGCCAACCTGTACCTCGAAAAGTATATGATATGATTTTTTTTCGGTGTCGTGGTTTATCAATGTGTTCCAATACAAAATCAAGTAGTATATAACACGAGTATGTTTTGACAAGGAAGGGGAGCCCTCCGAATGTTCTCATATTGGTGTGTAAGTCAATGAATAAGTTAATAGTGGTGTGCTACCCTAAGTACCATTTTTCGGATCAATAATTTCAGATGTTACCTTCTGGTATATCTGTATGCCCCATGTTGAAGAAGTGTTGTAAGGAGCGAATTGTACATTATCATTACACTCTAAAAGCTACTGGGTTGCAAAAGTGACCCAATCCCTGGGCTGGTGATATGATACCACTTTTGTGGTTACAGCATCCGTAATTAGGATGCCCTCACCCTCATTTGGGTCATATCACATTTCATGAACCCCCGGCCTGTACCCATATTAATTGGGTTGCGCCAAGTGCGTTCTCAAAGTAGGCCCTACACTGGTTTTGTCAACAACATGATTTATGTCCACAACCCAAATGTATGTGTTAACAACAATAATGTATTGTGATTGGCTAAAAGTGCATCAACAAATTGTATAATATTTTTATAAATCAGTCGAACAATTCGTGCAAGAGTGCGGTAGCCTACATCATACAATGTCCATATACTATTTCGCATAACTTTACTACACTCTCACACACACTATGTACAGCACTCAGTGCTGTGCTTCATGGACTACGTTGTGCGTACGTACGTGCGTTCGTACGCTAGTATTCGGCAAGTTATACAAGATTGACACACAGCTAGGGTCAAGAAAGTTACCAGTAAATTATATGAATAAGATAAGTATATCCATTCAGAATTATACAGTATCTACTTATTCTCGTAAATAGTATATTGACTTCTCATTTCGTATTTTCATTTCACTTATTTATTTGTTTTTCCACAATAAATACAATATATCGAGTACATAACATTATAATACAATTATGAGGAAGGAAGTGCTCTAAATAACTCTTGAGAGCTTAACAAAGAAGAACACTCCCATTGGAAAACATTCGCAGCATATCTGGAGGTCATTCCACTATTCGCCACCCGTGGATGCGGTTGATTGGGGATGATCGCACCATGTGTGACATTTAAACGATACCACTCCCTATAACACCGTATAGACTACCATACCATCACTCACTCACTCACTCATGCGGACGCATCCGAGATAGAGTCCACAACGCAACGCCATGTGTCCCGGTCCATCTTCAAGTCCCGGAGGTCTTCGATAACTTGGTTGATGTCTCGAGCAACACAGTCGATATAGTTCATTGGTCTTCTTCCCCTGGACGGACACGGCAGTCTCATACAGATTACATCAGAGATGATTTGATCTTTGGCTCGGTAACAGTGGCCAGCAAAACTGGCTCTTCTTTGAGAGACCATAGATGAGACTGATGGAATACCGTTATAAATTTCAGCTTTGGTTTTGTGTTCGCGCCATGAAATATTCTGCACTATCATTAACAGCCGTGTGTATGTGCCATCCAGTCGGTCTTGTAGGTATTTTTTCATAGTCCAAGTTTCACTGCCAGATAGGACAATGCGTTCAACACATGCCCTGAAGAATGCCATCACTCTCATCGTATGGTATATCAATTTAAGTTGTCAATCAGAACATTCAACTTGAAAGATAATTATTAATCAATCAAGAAAATATTTCGAAGCGTGACGAAGCCGATGGCACCCTTTAATATGGACATTGCTGTTATATGTGGTGTTAATTTGAATTGTATAGTTATAAGGTAATTATTGTAACATAAATTTGAATAAAATTACTGAGTTTAATTTTAATAAAATTGTAAATAATCCAACAAATGTGTTTATGAATAGCGCCACTAATTTTGATCATGTAGTTTATATATATCACCAACGTGAATAATGTTGTAAATAATGAAGTTACATGTGTGTCATTAAGGGAAGTATACAATGTGTCCCTTATTCAGCCATTATATGCACGGCAACCAATCTGGCTGAATTGTTGGCACGGCAGTCCAACAATATCGAAGTTGACTACCAGTGTGCCTTTATAATTGCAATGATTGAAGGTCTAGTATATTTATAGGAGTTTATATATAGGGTGATAATGGGGGCACTTGAGGTATGATGGGTGTGTCGATTTTATGGATGATGGGCGTGTCCCAAAAGGGGCGATGTCGGCCGTGTAGGTTGGTCGAAAGGCTGTGCGAGGTCTCGCTTAGGATGAAAGAACTGTGTTGTGTGGGATTTTAGGAGGGCTGATGGGGATGGCGATTGGATGGTCGGGCGGGACTATGAATAGGGGGAGTTGCAGAGCTTCGGCCAATGATGCGGCAGTTAGTTAGTGTATTATCTCTCACCCCGTGTTAGGGATACATGAGATAGAGAGAGATAGACACCAGTTTACAGTGCTTTGTTACCGAATCATACTCTCTCGTTTTGCGCGAATAATGTTAGCTTACCTTTCCTTAGGTGCGTATAATTATTTAAAAAGACAATTAATTATGTTACTATTATTCTATGTGGGTTATATTTTACAAATTGTGAACTATTATTAGCTTATGTGTGGAATGTGCAATACAGGTCCAGCAAGCGTAGCAAATTTAAATTGTAAATGAGTTCGTCAAGAATGATTCATATTACGAAAGTTCGTGTGGCCTATTTGATAAATTGGGATGTAACCACATTTCGATAGTCACGTTGAATTCCCCAAGGGTAATTGGTCAACTTACTTAGACCTATGTTTTTTATTCAGACAGGGCGGAGTAATATTGTTGATATGTCATGTAGAATATGTGGTAAACAGTACCATAAATTTTGCCAGCCTATATCTCAAAAAGTAAACACACTTTATATAAAAATCGGTGCTTTATCAATGTATTTCCCATCATAATTCAAGTATAATAGTCCGAGTATTTTTTACAAAGAAGGGGGCCCACCGGATGAGGCCAGTTTGGTGTGTAAGTCAATGGCCAGATGGAGAAGTTAATAGTGGTGTACTACCCTAAGTAGAGCTTGTATTTGAAATGGGCAAATTGTATGTGTTCGGATGAATAATTTCAGATGTTACCTGTTGGTATATATGTATGCTCCATGTTCAAATGGGGATGGATTTATGACGTCCACTGTGTATCGATGGCACAGGATGATATTACGAGGACATGTCCTTACTGATCCTTAATTACTTAACTTAACCTAACGTATGATGTTTTAACATAGTCAGCAAAGCTACAGAAACATAGGCCCTAGTACATAATGTAAAAGATCAATGTACACTGTATGTCTTTACAAAACAGCTACATTTGTGTTTCATGTATGTATAGGCCCTAGGCATCTGAATTATTTCACATGTATATAGTACAGAGAAGAAATCAAACTAATCCAGGCCCCTATGTTTATTATTATAAATTATTAATATTAGGCCCCTATTTATTAAGTTTTAAGTTAAACGTTGTCGTTTAACCTAGGCCTATGGCTACATTTAATCTTTGGGAACTTTTAGCAATAATAAATAGCCTAAGCCTATATGTTTCTGTTGTAAAACATAAATGATGATCATCATCTTACCAACAATATGTCCAAATTTCCACCAACAAAATCCCTCGTGCAACTATCGAATGAAAATATATTATAATTGAATACATTGCAGATAACTTTCCTCGACTTTAATAATATTGCACAGACTCAGATTTCATAAAATCATAAGGGGGCGTGGCTAAATCGTGACGTATTTCGTGACGTATTCATTATTTACTCAAACGTTCTAGTAAAAAAAGTCGCCACCGGGACGCTTAATTCTATTTCATTGACTAAACCAGGGCAAGCCTCAATTTTGCGATAAGATCAATTGGATAGAAAACAAGATTAGGGTTAGGGTTCAACTCCAAATTTGATCCCTTTTGAGGGAATCGACATCGGTCTTTCATTATCCGACTTAAAAATGTTGAAAATGTATCAGAAAGTGGTTTCCAACATGTTGTGGGCGTTGTACGTTTTCATCGATGTGATTTGGGGTTGGTGTGATGGCCGAGTGGTATGGTCATCAGACTTGTGATCTATGGATCGAGGGTTCCAGTCCTACCATGGTCGTTTCGTGCTGTTTTCGGATTACAAGTTTGGATTTTCCCTTGGCTGTCATCACTACGACGGAGTCACAGAATGTTAGATCGAATCAAATCATCGTATTGCATGCTTTTAATTAAATTGTCCAATCACAGCTGTGTTGAAGGTTTCTGTTATTGTCTAGGATTAGGGTCAGGGTGGTCAACACTGTACAGTATATGTTTGGGATTTCATCTAACATTCTGTGACTCCGTCAAGCTCCATGGTTGTGTCCTTGAGCAAGATACATTAAACTTCACTGCCCTCCACACATGAGTAATTGGGAACCTGATATATGATGAGGGGTAATAATCATTGGAAAACATCACTGTAAAGCGCCTTTGAATGTATTGTACAAAATTGGCGCTATATAAATGAATGCATTATTTGTCAAATTGTCAAATTTGCCCTGGTGTAGTTAAGGAAAAAAATACGCCACCGGGACAAAGTAGCCATACAGGCGCTGCCCAGTCGACATGTAAGTGGTTGTAAATCACAGTTATCCTTTTCATAGAATGGCTGCCGACCAAGGCTAAGAGCGACCAGCCTGGCTCATTAATGTTATTGTTTACATACCCGCATTTGTAATGTGTATATAATTGGCACACGCACATGCTTAAAACTTGGGGTGTTGATGCATTTATAATATTCCGATGAGACGTGGTATTATAAAAGACAGAAGACTGATGTTTCTTGCTGTACGGTTGTATTAACTTAGACTGGTATGATGTACCATGAGCAGGCAAGGTGTGACCTCGATTGCTAGTGAAGAATTTATTATATACTGGCAATCGCACGTGGTTATAACGCTCTGCTCGTGACAGATATGAACAATAGGTCACGCGAGTCTTATTAGCATAATATATTTACATAACCTACGTAACGACATTGCATCATATCACATCCCCCTTTCTTTAATGAATAAGCGGATTTGTCACATAACATAATTATTACTAAAATCGATTATGTGACTATTATTTTGTAGACATACAAATACTATATTTATAGCATGAACATGATTGTTTTTTGTGGCTAACAATATTAACTTAAATAACTATTTTGTTAGTCAATATATATAATTTACACATCAAAAACTTTCTTACGAATAACTTTACGTCCATACCTAGTTACATAAGGTGAAGGTGTATTTACAGTAGTGTCGTTAATGGCTGGTTGTTCCACAACTACATTAGTATCATGATGATCAGTATCATTAATTGTAACAATCTCTTCAGATTGATCATCTTCAAAACTAACATTATTACCACTTCGATTCCTAATATGTTTTCGGTTTCTTCTCAATATTCCCCCCGTTTGCGTTTCGATTTCATAAGAACGAGGTTCAGATCTCTTACTCAAAACAGTGCCTGGCGACCATTTTTTAGAAACCTGATCCTGAATTTGTACAGATTGTCCAGGAAATAACTGCGGCAATTCTTTTGCACCTTTCTGATCGAAATACATTTTTTGTTTTTCCTGCCTATGAGTCAAACGGTTAGTTATACTTTCCTTCCTAGCAGACTTGTTGCTAATCTTAACAGGAAGATTTGATCTGAGTTTCCTACCCTGTAATAATTCACCAGGAGATGGCAACTCCCAATCGATTGGAGTTTCTCTAACACACAATAGTGCCAAACAAATATCATTGTGTGTCTCCAATGTCTTCTTCATGGTGTTTTTTACAGTTTGGACCTGTCTCTCAATAAAACCATTTGATTGAGGGTATCTTGGACTAGACGTAATGTGATCAAAATTCCATTTCTTAGCAAATTGTTTGAACATCTCACTTGCGTACTGACTACCATTATCCGATATGACCGTTTCTGGAATGCCAAATTCCGAGAACACACATCTCATAAGATCGATAATCGTCTTGCTAGTAGATTTCCCTTTTGGAATCTGTCGAACTATAACAAATTTAGAATAATAATCTGCAATGAGTAAATACTCATCACCTTGCAGAAAAAATATATCAGTAGCAATGGTTTGCCATGCCCTTTGTGGAATTTCTCCTTGTTCCAGTGGCTCAGAAGTTTGTGATCTGGCCCATTTTTGGCAAATATGGCATTTACGGACAATGTCCTCAATATCCTTATTGATATTCACCCAAAAAAAACAAGTTTTGGCTCTCCATTAGCATTTTACAATCCCTTGATGTGCAGTGTGAATTTTCTGCAAAATCTCTGGTTGCAAAGTTAATGGAATGATGATTCTATCACTTTTCATTATTATTCTCAATCGACAACTCATCCCTAAATGACCAATATTTTCTTAGTGGTGGGGGAACTTCTTGCTTCCTATTTGGCCATCCATCTAAGATAATTTCTTTAAGTACATTTAGTTCTGGGTCAGATTTTGTTTCAGTTTTGATTTTCTCAATCTTTTCATCTGAAAATTGTACAAAACTTATCGTCACATGAGGGTTCTCAATTGGTTCCTCTTTCAGTGGATTTAACCTAGATAAACCATCTGCTAGAAGCATATAATTACCCTGGCTTATACTTTACAGTTACATCCTAACCCTGTAGCCTAATAAGTAATCTTTGTAACCTAGGAGGGGCTGCGCTTAGGTTTTTAAGATGTATCATCTCTAGCGGTTTATGATCAGTTTCTACTGTAAACTGTTTACCATACACATAACTATGAAACTTTTCACATGCATACACAACAGCTAGCATTTTCCTTTCAATATTTGCATACCGTTGCTCGGTCTCAGTGAATACCTTAGATGCAAAACTAATAGGTTTCCCGTCCTGTTTCAGAGCGCAAAAGTGAAATTATCCCCTTTAACCCCTTTGTATCATGGTGAAATTGCACTATATGGAGAGTACTAGGTGGTACCACTTTATAAATACAATTTGGTCCGGTACAGGGGATTTTTTTCTCAAAAAATTATAAATAATATTTTTGGGTCAAATATTGTATATATGGTAGGCCTAGATACAGAACCTGGTACAAAAGTGAAATTATCCCCTTTAACCCCTTTGTATCGTGGTGAAAATTGCACTATGTGGAGAGTACTAGGTGGTACCACTTTATAAATAAAATTTGGTCCGTTACAAAGGATTTTTTTCTCAAAAAATTATAAATACTGGCGGCTGCCATTTTGTGGAAAAAACGTCTTTGACAAGACTATGCTGAGGTATTTTATGACCACGCATAAATATATATTGCTTGTAAATACGTTTTCTCAAAAAGTTTACATTCGATAACGTTCACATTTGGTATGAAGGTTGACAGCATTTGTGTTATTTTTGGTGGAGGTCAAAGGTCATTTGATGTCAACAGAGGTCATACACTAAAACCTATTATCGAACGTAAACTTTTTTTGAGAAAACATATTTACAAGCAATATATCAGGCTGTATTTATGCTTTAGTTGGTCATAAAATACGTCATCATAGTCTTGTCAAAGACGTGATTGTAGCTTCTTGTAGATGATTTTCTGCTCTATGATATAAACTAACAGTATTACAAAGGTTTATGACCCCTTTAAGGAAATAACAAAATTCAACACTTTGGAACACACTCTGAATATATACGTAGATGTGCAGCTACACATAATTAGGTTGAGCAGTGAAGCGTGCCGGGACTATAATAGTTGTGGCATGTTTTAATATGTATACTAAGTCTTATGTTTCGATAGCCGGTATATGATAATTATAGGCTGGTATTTTATGGAATGCAAGTCAACACAATGCCCGCCCTGTTCAAAACAAGTATTTTGAACAATAATAAAACCTCGTCCAATTTTCCCTTTATTTTCCCCCCAAATCCCGTATTATCTTTTGTTTTGAAGCAATTTTCTGTTTATTTGGAAGGAAAATATTCAATTATAGCCTGAGTCTGTTTGACGTCATATCACCCCTTCACTAATATTATACCTATAGTTTTATATTCTTATAAATGACTTCGCAACTTGTACTCTTTCCAGTAAGGATCAAATACTATACAGCCACTTTCCAATATCAATTTTTATGACAGTAGGCCTACATGTTTTTCATTTGCAGCTGCTACATACACTTTGGAATCAATTACCAGAGAGTGTCCATATTGATCTATATTACATTATGTTATGTATGTTACATTATGTTACATTATTCGACGTCATGGTATTGAGTTTCATTACTATGCGGATGACACCCAGTTATATCTTGCCTTTAAATAATTCCCGATAGTTTACAAAATCAGACAGTTTAAAAAATGATTTCGAAACTTTAAAAAATACCGGTTGCGCCGGACTTTCCCGACTAAAAGTAGGCCTATAGTGTTTTGAAACAGCATATAATGTCAAAAGTTCCAGACAGCTTTACAAAATCCCCTATGTGACCACAACTCTCTGGAAATGGAGAATAGACACAGGCCTATACTATTATACTAGATCTATGCCTAGGCTACCCACGTTTTCAAAATTCCCAGACCATTTATTACTTACATACAAAAAAGTTAGGCCCTATGTACATAAAACGCTTGCACACTCATATGGGCAATTCCATTTTAAAGTGGACACGACACAAAAATATAAAGTTACCTCCATACATTATTTTTTACCCAATTACTATTGTAAACACATATAGCGATCATATTATAATATTTATAGGTTAAAGCATCTCATTTGGTAATAATTGATTTTTTGCCAGAGTATCCAAATTGGCAGGAAATCTTTGTGAAAACAAAGAATTTTACAAATTGGGCTGTATTCGTATCACATTAGTCACTTTTCCTATAACCAATGCACATTTCATACTCTGAGGGTATCCTGTTTAAGAAATAACAGCCACATTTTGATATAATCACCCCATTCAAACCTACACAAAGCTAATAACTAACCCATCAAAACTCACCCAAACATAGTATGCATTTTTAAACTATATTTGTTTAAAAGCAACCCAAAACACCGCTCCCTTTTTTCGAGTTGACGAATATTTCATTATTGTTGGCAATGTAGCAACTATTCTGTACTGAATCGATTTATTTTTAACTTTAAACGTGAATCATGTTTTCCTGCGAACCAATTCGGGCACAACAATGGGTATTGTTGTGTGCTGTGGCGAAGCTACCCTTTGTTGTTCTTGTTACGGGCCTTGGATGATCATTTTACATACTAGTTTCCTATACAAAGGCGTTCGATAAGTAACTTTACATTAGCAGTATTCAAGATTAATTTCAAAGGAATAACTTTGCGGGCCAACGAAATTATGGCCAATAATATGACTCATGTGAGTGTGATAGACAAGCTGCTCACGATATATTCGTTTGAAAATGTTTGAAAAAAGATATTAATGTAACAGTACATAATTCAAATCTACATTAATTTGTTTCTTTTTAGAAAATTTAATAATACTTAACTCTTTCCAGGCCGACCATAAATATGTACCCCGACATAGTTAGCAGACCATTTTTGCTCACACTATACATTTTGGAACCGTTGGATTCAAACAGGTATTACACGAAACAGTCAATTTGGCGGTCGACTTGATTTTCCACTTGGACATGGGAATGAGTAAGGCTCAATTAAAAAACTTTCATTTTGCCACGGCTCAGATACATTTTCTCTACAACGATGAGTACTATATGATCAGGTGGACGGAGTCGCTATGAGCGTCGAAAAATATAAATTTAGTTTACTATAGGCCTATCGATTTAGGAAAGTTATAAATTGTACCTATCATTAACTCAGAATCAGTATCAGTATTGTCACGGCAAACCAAATTACTGCACCGATACACATATAATATATACATGTTGACATACCCGGCTACCATTGGATAGTGATGGTATTGACGGCACGGGTAGGGTGTTTGAGTGAATACAGAGGGCATTTTATAACGTCGCCTTAAAGTAGCCCCGTCTATACTTGTATGTCTCATCGCACTCCTTGCCTACATTTGTAGCCCATTGCACTTCGAGGAGACTCAGTCAGTGCTACATTGCATTTATGTTAATTACGCGTAACTAGCAATTGTCCAATCAAATAACGAATAGGAAGTTGGGTGTTGTATAATAAATGGGCCTAGTATCATGTTTAAGACTTCAGTGTTGGACAATACTTTATTGTATTATTTTCAATTAATATATATTGCCGAATATTGTTATTTATTAAAAAAAGAACTGCTAATTCAGATTTTGATGGATACATATAAATCCTTTCAGCATAAAAACGCTCTTATAATACTCTCATATTTAGTCAATTAGATTACTGTAATTCTCTTTTGTATGGACTGCCACAATATCAAATAGCTCGCCTTCAA
>JAODAI010365479.1:0-15245 GCA_027575025.1 Scotoplanes globosa | reverse complement strand
CATCATTGGTCCAATAGTTTTGCAGATTTCTTGTAGAAGGATACAAAAAGAGTTTGCGATGAAACTTTAAAGAATACTGTTGTTTAGACCGGTGGTATATGATCGTTTTTAATATGTGCAAAGATGTACACACATACCTGCTTTTAGTATAGGTCCATTAAGGAGTAGGCTGTGGTGTAGTGGTAAAACTCCATCATTGGTCCAATAGTTTTGCAGATTTCTTGTAGAAGGATACAAAAAGAGTTTGCGATGAAACTTTAAAGAATACCGTTGTTGAGACCGGTGGTATATGATCGTTTTTAATATGTGTAAAGATGTACACAAACACCAGACTAATTAGTATATAGGTCTATTAAGGAGTAGGCTGTGGCATAGTGGTAATTGCACTACTATGCTCTTGCACCACTGCGTCCAGAGTTTGATCCCCGGTCAGACGTGCAAATGGGATGGCCATGTCTACAACTAGAGGTTTTACTCCGGGCACTCAGGTTTTACCCTCTATGTCCCCTTATCCGTTATGTCACAGGATCTTTGGGAAGATTAATTAGCCAATTTACCTAACAATGTTATCCTGACTATGAAATCTTGAAATAAAAAAATATAACCACAATTTATTCATATGGGAACATAGCGCTCATGCGGACGGAACAGCTAGGTAGGTCCCCAAGCACTCGATCCTTAACTGGAAATATAAATTGACCATTTCTCAAGAAAATTCAACCGCAAACATTATATGCATCTTTATAATTCTCGGGTCACCATTCGGAATATGAAATTTGTATACTTCTTATATAAAAACTCTGTATAAAAATTGTTATATTATATTATGACTCACTATAGGTGCACCTTTTGAATGAAAAAGACGAAATTAATGTTGATTATCTAAAAGGGCAACTTTTTAGTCATTTTTGGCTGGTGTTCACAAAGAATCAGCGAGCCAATGTTGTACCCTTTGGCGTCCAGCGTTCCGTCCAGTCTTCCGTCAGGCCTTCCGGACCTGTAAAAACTTTAACATTTTACTATAGTTCCTTCATTTGTTGAGATATGGCTCTGAAATGTACAGTGTCGGTTCCAGATAGAAAGCTAGATGTAATGTATAGTCAAAATAATCAATGTAGGTCTGGTTATTTTGGGGTCAAAATCAAGTATTTTGGCTCAAAGTTGGAAAACTTTTAACATTTTGGGCTAAATTTGAAAAACTTTAACATGTGGGTTTCATATTGACAATGTAGGTTGAAGATAGCTGGGAGTCTATTATTGACAAAATGTTCAATGTATGATTATTTTGTGGTGAAAATCAGCACCAGAGCTTCCTGGTTCTTGAATATCACCTCCATAACCATATTGTACTCCCACTGTATTGTACTCCAACCCTATTGTATTCTAACTTTATTGTACTATACTGTATTGTACTTTATTTTTCTTTATGTCTAATGTATTCTAATCCCATTGTACTCTAACTCCCTATTATCCTGTAAGCCTATTATACTATACAAAATAGCATTGATTGGAAACAATTTAAGGCTTATAATTGACTTATTTAATTATGTACTTTATTAGATCAGTGTGTATTCACTATTAGCCAAATCAGTGGTGCAATCTACTGGTATAATAGTCACTATGAATTGGAAAAAAGTTAATGTTGTAGTCAACTGCTGTTTTTGACATACCTTTTATAATAGCTACACAAGAAGTAACATATTATTAAAAATATTTCATATATAAACCCCATCCTATTAACAATGTTCAGCCTTACATGTATGGGAGCCATGAGGGTTTTACCGTTCTAGTTCGAAATTGCTACCGTAATATTTTATCTGTAGATATAAGCTATCAACACATTAAACAGTTTCCAGTAGATTGATTCATGCCTTTTCCATGCAAACTGAGTTCATTGTGAATGGTTGTCATCTTCCGTATGCACGTCTCCAATGTATTTAAAATACCCCATCCAAATCGCCTGGTCTTTGATTAAATGACGTCAAACTCGTCATACACCATTGTATGTCACTTGTGACCCATTGAAACATACCGCTGCGCGCAGATTAATACAAAGTAAGAATGAGTCATATCACTGGCAGCACGAGGTAACGTGTTGTACACATGCACAGTATGAAAAGAACAAAAAGGCAAATTTGTTCCAATGTGTTACACATTAAAAATGAGCAAATTTATCAATGGGTTGTAAGGAAGTGAATAATGTTACATATAGCCTCAGTTGTGTACATATAGTTTTCATCTTTAGTCCGGTTTTACAAAAGTTAAGTTTATGGTGCTTCTAGACTCTGATTGGTTTAACTTACTGGACAGAGCGTCGGGCTTGTGATTGCAAGGTCAAGTGTTTGAAATACGGAGTAACAGTGACTATATTGCAGTGGCTCTAAAAGTCTTTGGTCGGCTAAAACATATCATTAAAAGAGAGAGGCATCCTAATCAATCAATCAATCTAGGTATATATGATGCACAATGGCAGATCAGATATTATGTTGGTCCATATAGATATATTGAGATATATTAGTGTCAAAAGAAGGAGGAGACCAGCTTTATTTTTATACCAAAATGAAGGAAATATTAATTTTCTAAGACACTGATTTTTTAAGCGAGTTATAGTCATATTCCATTGCACAAGTGATCTATTTTGGAGAAAAGCATCTCTTATCTAACAATGAAGAAGTATGTCATATAATACTCGATCTGACATGGAGCATATCACAATTAGGGCTTTATTTTGACAAAGAGTCCATCAAATAAATTATTTCTATATAAGGGTAAGAGGTTTATAATACTAAAAATACATGGTGATGGGGAAAAATCATGTCTTTATTTAAAATATCCACAATCCCTTATAATTTTATATCCGCATTTCTTAGACCACAACACTTCATAACTTGAAATAACTTGCCATGTATGATAACGTTGAACTCTGTTTTGAAAATTGTTTTCTTATTAACATGCATGTTAAGGGTAATCTGGTAAATTTCCCCTTTTCAGAGACTTATAACCTTTTATCTGATTTGATTCCTTCATGCCTTTTTTGCCTTTTCATTGTATCTAATGAAACATATATTCACCTCATATACATATTATAAATAAACTGATAAAATATATATGACAAGTAAAAAGATACCATGAACTATATTCACAATACACTTGGAGATACACCTCAGAAATCCAACACATACCGTCGTCGACAATCAGGACATATGTAGCCTTTGTATCAAAGAAAAAGTTTTCCATTCTTCCCACAAAAGGAACCAATGCAATAAATAAACAAAAAGAACTTGTTTCCAAGTATCGACATAATAGGAACGCAATCAACCGTACCAAGAAGAAATAGGGATAGTACGCTTTAACAACCTTTTCAACTTTTAAGTAATATATTTCTTAGTATTCAGTTTGATGGCCGCCTTAGTGCACGAAACTCCGAATAACTACACCATGCTTTCATAATAATTGCATCGTAATGTATATATACGTTCACTCACACACATGCTGCATTTATGTAGAATTGACTTTATGTATTTCTTGTTGGTTGCATTTAAATTTTAAAATATAATTTAGAAAATTGCCAACCTATTCTTGGGGGCCGAGTAGTATATAGCTTTACTTGCAGCTATAATAGAGATGTGTGTTTGCGTCCCAACCTAGCTGATGTGATGACGGAGACTTTCAATCAAGAAAACCATGGATTGTAAACAATTCTTACACAACATAAATAGTATGATTCATAATTTGTCAATGTACATTACGTCGTCTCACGAGTGAGTGATGGCGC
This sequence comes from Scotoplanes globosa, assembly GCA_027575025.1. Taxonomy (NCBI): domain Eukaryota; kingdom Metazoa; phylum Echinodermata; class Holothuroidea; order Elasipodida; family Elpidiidae; genus Scotoplanes; species Scotoplanes globosa. Next base: position 11,470 of record JAODAI010365479.1, on the reverse strand, counting down.
ATAAAAGTAATTTGTCTGCGTGCTGCAGGTGCTGTCCGTTTCAGACGTTGTATTAGCGAGAAACATGATTAGATGCACACCTCATGCTCTGAAAAATCCTTTTAGCAAACTTAATGTTCTTGTCTAGGTACTGGTGAATTGCATCATAAGTCCGGATTCTATCGCTTCCATCACACATAGGAGTCGTCGCCACACCGACGACGTATCTGTACCATATACATCTGCAGTAAGCGTTACACGGTGTAAATCTATTACGACCTTGGCGGGGCGTAAATTTCATTAGGAACGGCATTAACAGCATTTGTGACTGCGTAGTAAACAGCAAGCGAGATTATTGTCTTGCCGTGAACGGAGCGACGCTTGGGAGAAAGGGATCGGACGGACGGACGGAGAAGAAATTATAAAGAAGTCACGTCTTCGAGAGGAAGATATCATGGCTTCACTTGAGATGCACGCAGCACTGCAGAGCACCGCAGGCCATATTTGATAGAGCAGCTCTGGGTTTGTGATGTGACATGTGCGACCAACTGACCAGTACGTCTCAGTATAGTAATTGTAATGTCTCCCATGCACCATCAGTGCTGCATGCTGCACAGTGATATGTGACACTTTGACGGAATGCCGATGACCATCCACCTATGGAATTTATATTCTACCAATATATTACGATCTGTCCATCTGTGTGCGCCCGTAAGAAAAATATGCCCTTTCTCTTAATTACACCGAGACACGTCTTTCAATTATAAATCTGGCGTGGACTGTGCACGGCACTTGCAAATTGTTTCCACGGACACGGGGTTTAAGTGGAGGTGAATTCGTCTCATGGTGTAGAGCTGAACTTAATTTATATAGTCAGAATTGAAATCTTTATTCTTCGTTAATTTGATCACTATTGTATATCTTATTATGCGTCTTTCAATTATAAATTATGTATGGACTGATGTGGCGATCACAATTTCAAATGGCCGTCGATTAATGGTGTGGGGTTTATTAATGGAGGTGAATTCATCACTTGCAGTCAGTCAACTTCATTTGAAGTTTAGATTAAAATGGAACACCATGATGCCAATTCTTTATTCATTTGACAATGCAGATTTTGCGTAGTTTGTTTTTCCAGTCTTTCAATTTAAAATTTGGTTATGGACCGTGACAATCACAATTTGTGATGTCTGTCTCCGGACATAGTAGGGTTTAATTAAGTGGTTGTTTAGCATTGTTTAATTTATTCATTTTACTCACAATTATACTCAAAATTGTGTCAAAACTAAAATGGAAAACTTATACCAAATGAATGATTTTAATGATATTTCATATTTTCTTTTATGCATACTTTTTTGTTACATGACTGTGTCACTATGTCACTCTTCCTTGGGGCGTAGATTAATTTTCATTGAAAACAAATTTAAGAAGACACTTGATACTTGTATATTTCAAAATAAGGAAATATTGATAAATAGACATATCACCCCTTTCACACATCTCATTCAATTGGTCATAAGATGCACAATTAATGTAGGCATCAATCATAGTATAGTCTTCACCCTAACCCCGAGGGTTCACCCACCAAACTAGCCGTCAATCGTAGTCTTCACCTCGCCCCCTCAAGGGTTCCCCCCTTTTCACCAAACTAGGCGTCCATCATAGTCTTCACCTCACCCCCTCGAGGGAGGGTTCACCCCTTTCCACCAAACTAGGCGTCAATCGTAGTCTGCACCCCACCCCCGCGAGTGATCACCTCTTTTCACCAAACTAGGCATCAATCATAGTTTTTACCCCACCCCCTTGAGGGTTCACCCCTTTTCACCAAACTAGGCGTCAATCGTAGTCTTCACCCCACCCCCATGTTAACGATCATTATTGGCACCTGCATAAATAAGACCTAGAAGCTTAAATTTTGTTAATTTATTTGTGATTTGTCTTTGTATTCTCTCTCCTCTCTCCCACAAATATAATGTCTTTATAAGTTACCTAGATGTCATTTTAAATACACATCTGTCACCACAATCTATCCATTCAGTGTTATTTAACACAAGTTCTACTCCATCATATTCACGGTGAACCCTGTACCTGCCTGTTTATCTTGCGGATAATAAATAATTGTTAATTAATTAACCGAGACAACAGCCCATGTGACAGTGAATTGTCCGCTGTTTCTTTTACGTTTAAAATTTGCCCTACAATATATAATCGATGGATAGCTAGCCCACAAATATAATGTCTTTATAAGTTTACCTAGATGTCCTTATAAATACACATCTGTCAACAATCTATCCATTCAGTCTTATTTAACACAAGTTATACTCCATCATATTCATGGTGAATCCTGTAGCTGCCGGTTTATCGTGCAGATAATAAATAATTGATAAATTTGTCCGTGTGGACATGTAATATACAACTCCGTAATTATACCAAGACTTCACAAGTATTAGATCGTCTTAAGTGCTAATTAATTAACCGAGACAAAAGATCATCTTAAGTGCTAATTAATTAACCGAGACAACAGCCCACGTGACAGTGAATTGTCCGCTGTTTCATTTATATTTAAAATTTGCCCTACAATATATATATAATCGATGGATAGCTAGCCAACAGACTAAGTGTGTGTACCATTTTCCACTTTTACCCCAATTATAGATTTTCCTTCGTTCATACAATTGATCTTGCCGGCAATATTATTTGCTTTCAGTTAATAATCTGCTCCATAGGCGTATCTACACTGCGTCTATATCTGCTGCCGCTTGAATTGTGCCGATAAATCATTGAGGGCGGTCTGCACTGTTTATTTTGTTGGGGACCAGATGGTGTTTCGGGTGTCTTTATAATTAGCCGGGAAAGGAAATGAAGTCATATTTTACTGCAAAATGTCCGCACGATGCGAATAAATCACGTTTGCGATTGTCAAATACATACTTTTTGTGATGATCACAAGTGACACATAGTCTTGTTTGTTGATTCATATACATGTGTCCGTAAATAGATATGTCCATATTTCAATTATGTTCAACAATGTCCTATTCGTTTGGAATGCATGTTGTTGGGCACCTTATTTGGGATGTACTTGTCCGTAAATAGATATGTCCATATTTCAGTTATGTTCAACAATGTCAAGTTCGTTTGGCATCCATGTTGTTGGGCAGCTTATTTGGGATGTACTTCATATAGTGGACCTGAAATGACATGCATCCCAATTAGGATATACTGTACCTCAACAAGTCAACACATTGATCTAATTCTTAACCCTAACCTTGAATTCTATCAAACTCTGAATTGGGATACTTACTTTCGAGTTGACAGCAGGATGGCTACATTAAGTACAGTATATACCCCTTATTTGGTCTAATTTGTGTCTGATCTTGGTGTACATATTGCTATGGTAGATTAAGTTTGGCATCTAATTTATTATTTGAATGTATCATTATTTATGCTTTGTCGTTGATCTACTTGTCGCTGCCCATTGTTTCAGCTGGTCAACCTCTGTGTGAAAGAGGGTCAGTTCATTAAGATCTCTTTTCAGTTAATTATATACCTTTGTTCAGAAGCGGTTGATTGCTAAACATCTATTGTTTATAAATATAATAAATGTATTGTTAGATGGTTTGACTGGCATAGATGTCGCGTCATAAGTCAATATTACAATTGAGCTAACGGTTCAACAAAATTTAGTTTTAATCTGGAATAGTTATAAAGCCGGTTTAATTTATTATACAAGTTTGCCAGTGCGGACATACTGATAGTTAAATTGACAGTAAATTGAGAGTTGACTATAAACTCCAATTCAATGAGTGGATTGCCTTATACCATAAGAAACCTGTTAAGACTCTAAATTCAATAGGGTCCAATTCAATGAGTGGATTGCCTTATACCATAAGAAACCTGTTAAGACTCTAAATTCAATAGGGTTCGGCTCCTGGACGGTCATGGAAACTTTCGGTCACCGGTTATTAATCATGGACGGCCACTTAGACTTTCGGCCATTGGACTACCGGGCTTGGATGGCCATTTGGACTAATTTTCGGCCATAAGACCGGTCTCCGCCATATTAGCGAGCTGTTTCGATATCCAGTCCGTTGCTGTCGATCCAGAGGGTGATCAACATTTAACTTAAACTAAAGGTACCTCGCGCACTGTACGTACATTAGGCCTAAATTAGTCATTAGTACCGGTTTTAGTGGGCTTTATTCTGTTTGAATACATAAACCGATCAAGTGATTGAAATTATATTATTTTATTTGTAAACCATTCTCATTTGAGTCTGTTCCCATAATTATTATTTAACCCTTTCAATGCCATGGTTGCATAAATACACCATCACTTAATAATTACCCTTCTCAGGACGCCATGGTCTCACAAATGCGACTTGTGTACATCAACTTTATTTGTCCGATTCTGTACATTCGGTTAACCCCCTCCCCTGCCAACTTCAAACCGGTTGCAATCGACGTATCACTAAATTTTCGACCTAGTTATGCCAGACTTCAGTTTGATTGGTATTGACATTTTTCAAGTTATTGAACATCACAATCTGGGAATTCAGTTTGCGGAATAGGAATGCATGATATTACGGTTAGACGATCTGATGGAGAGGCTCGTAGATAATATTCAATAACTTGACAATGCATCGTTCACCATACATCATTGTTTTTGGTATCATAATGTTCTACATAACTCTCCTTTACTCTATAAATTGATCAGAATGTTTACTTGTCGCATGTTTACTTGTAAGAAACAATAATTGAAAAGTCATTGTCGTAGCCTATAACCGCAATATTGGAAAATCTAGCTGGTGCTCAGAATACCAGGGCTCGAAATAAGAATCAAAAGGGGCAAGGCCAAAATGGTCAAGTTATCAGTGCAAGCAGTTATAACTACGAAAGGGGCACCCCATCACACAGAAAGTCAATGGATAATTTGGCCTTCGGTGTACAATTATATTGGAGGGCATGAAGGCCAAAGTGAAGGGCACGGAGGCCATGGCCTTCGGTGCCTCCCGGTTATTTCGAGCCTTGGAATACCTAGTGTTGAAAGCTAGCTGAACTTGAAAGGGTTGTATTGTAGTAGTATCATCATTATTAACTGGACTGCATGTACTTGAACAATTCTGAAAACAGAGTATGCCACATTAATTGCTTGTCGTATTCCATAATAATTAACTTCTATGAAGGTGCAATGCATGGTTTAATACCTCATGATATGTGACAGTGTGTTGTCGACTGGGATTGGGCAGACACAACATAGAACTACAAGCTGTGGTACTGTGTTGAACTCACAATGTGAGATATAACTTGGCCCAAAGTCATCCAAGAAATGAGATTTTGAGACATATGTTCCGGGTTTTGGTTTTGGAGAATTTACTCTCATTAAAAATTACACAGCATTTTTTGAGCCATTTGCTTGTCACACGACGTCATTAAGATTATAGAAATATACTTCCTGGAGTCGCTGCACTGAATTGTCACAAGTCTGACATGTCCATTAGGCATTAAGCTTGGTATTGGAAATTGTGCGCTAGCCGCATCAGTTGACTATAGGCATTATCAAGTCATAGGAATTTTCACTATAGCCCATCAAAAATGGCAGATAATTCAGATGCTGTAAATGTTAACATTATTTTGCTTGAAAAAATGGAGAATATATGAAGTAACAGGTTTGGAAATTGTCAAGTTCTATAACCCTTGTATTTCTCTGTATCATTGTTCTCTGTATCATTGTATCAAAGTTGTTGGATTTCCGTTGAAAGAAGATTGCTTACACCTGCCGACATATTGGCCTAATTTATAATAGCCTACCACGCACGCACGCACGCCCCTCCACGCCCTAGTATAATTTCCCCCCTCCATTCTGCCAGAATCAGTTTGTCATTAATGTTTCGTCCAATAATTTGGCTACGTCCGTGCTATTTTGTGGCCATCGATCCACACGAGAGAAACAATTACGGCGCGTAATTGTTTGTATATCACGACACTGGCTGCAATCGGCAGACTCGAGCTTTTAATTGCTGCACGGGCTGCAATTTTGACTTTTAATTTGATATCATCTCCACGCTCTCCAATTACGGAGCCGTGAATCGGCGTTCGGAGCAATTCTCGTCACCGTGTCGGTATACTAGCAGCCGAGTCGCGGCCGGTCGTATAATTATTTGCGGCTCGGGATAAACAAGTCGCTCTCGCCGAGATCACGATCGAGGAAGACCAGAGATGGCTGTATAGTGTGGAGTCTCGGTGCCGGTGCCTAAATTCCCCACGGGGCGAGCTTCAGCTATGACGTATATCTGTTACTCGAGCAACGGGCATGCCAGACATACATCAACCGAGGGACTGTTTGCTTTTCCTATCCTGAAGAAAGCTAGTCTTTCTCCTCGCAGCTCCACCGTTTACGCTCGCTGTCCCAGTTTCCGCGTTTCTTCTGCTTCCTCTTCTTGCTAGCTTCCCCCCCCGTTCATGTGATTATAATCCACTTCCATTATTGCTCGAGATGGGTGACACGCATTCTGCTCGCTGCCGAGATTATCTGTACGCTATTAAAGTCTATGAATTTACTGCGTGCAACGTCCTAGCTGCTCCGTAATATTTAATATTATGTAATTGAAGCGCGACAGATATGGCAGTGACGGCTGCTGTTACGCTGGCAGCGGTGTACAGACGACGGTGCATCAGCTAGTACTCATCTCGATTGGATGGCCGCTGCCAGATAGCAACGCCGGTAGAACACCCACAGTCAACACACACACACAGACTGCAGCTTGGCTGACAGCTTCCATTTAATGCAAGTGTTAATTGTAGTGAGGGTCTGTAAAGTATGATTTGTGCCGATTCAATTTAATTAATTGTCTCTGGCCGGTTTGGAATTTAGCATTATATAATGGGGCTGGGCGATACAGTGCAGGACATACAGGCCAGGACATTCATCGATCACCGGGACTAAATATTTTTTGTATGATAAAATTAGGTTGATGAAGTTGCGCATCAAATGTTGGCAAGCCATACAGTAGTTAGTATCAACAGTATATAGCCATTTATTTGGCGTTGCTTGGTCGAACACCCACAGTCAACACGCGTCGCTGCAGCTTATACGGGCTGACAGCTTTTATTCAATGCAAGTGTTAATTGTATGGAGGGTCTGTAAAAGTATGATTTATGCCGATTCAATTTGATTAATTAATTGTCTCTGTGGCCTGTTTGGAATTTAGCATTATATAATGGAGCTGGGTGATGCAGTGCAGGATAGGTCAGGAATAACGCTCGCCGGGACTAAAATATTTTGTTGTGTAATAAAATTAGGTTAATGTAGTTGAGCATAAAATTGTGGAAAACTATAGTAGATTTGTGCCGATTCAATTTAAGTAATTGTCTCTGGCCTCTTTGGAACTTGGCATTATATAATGAGGCTGGACGATACAGTGCAGGACATACAGGCGAGGACATACAGGCCAGGACATGATGTTCACCGGGACTAAAATAGTTTGTTGTATAATAAAATTAGAGTTGATGAAGTCCTGCATACAATTTTGGGGAAGCTTTATAGCTTTGGATTTACTTGCTAAACATTTTCCTGCTTATTTTTAAAAGCATTGTGTAATTGATATTAGTCTACCAAGAATATATATAAATCTATAATATACACGTATACATATCATGGATCTCTCTCTCTATATATGTGTGTGTATATATACATTTTACCTATTTACTTATCTATATATTTGTAGACGTTTATATTTAAGGAATAAACTGCATTTGGTTGACTATTTTTGGTGAATAACCCGTTAAAGAGTCTAAATTTGTTAAATAACCGGCGAGATGGAGCCTAGTCCCGTTATAATAATAATTTCTCCTTTTTAGCAATTACGGAAACTTGGCTAAATGACTCTTCTCCTATCGATACATTGCATATTGATGGTTATAAACTTATAAACCCATATTAATAGATGCAACAGAAGAGGGGGTAGGTAGTGTTGCTCTTTTTTCGAAAGACAGTTTAGATATAAAAATTAGACCAGATATATGTCTTCTTTAAACAACAGTGCAGAGTCCCTTTTTATTGAAGTGAAAAATGCTAGACAGAATAATACTATTATCAGAGTTATTTATCGACCATCTGATCAGCAGCCAAATAATTTTATTGATAATATTAGCAATTGTATTGAAGTAATTAATAATGAAAATAAACACATTTTTATTGCAGGAGACTTTAACATTGATCTCTTAAATTCAAATGAGATGCCTAACATTCAAGAATTTATAAATAATATGTCATCTTACTCTTGTTATCCGATCATTGATAATCCTACCAGAACTACTGACACCAATTATTCACTGATTGATGATGTATTTACCAATGTTGTCACTCAAGCACTAACTAGTGGTGTTTTTGTTACTGGTATTTCTTATCATTATCCAATTTTTGTGTTACACAATACATGTCATAGCAACATTACTAATCTTAAGAATGAACATAGTATTCTTCATGCAACTTCACTTGACTGTTTATGTAAACTTCAGAAACGGGCTATTCGCAAATGTAACAAAGGCAGATTGTAGAGCTCGTATCACACCAATTTTAAATCATTTGAATACACTAATATCGTCTGATTTATATCATTATCAACTGGGAATATTCATGTATAAATTTCACCATAATTAATCTACTCCCAGGTGCGGATCCAGGATTTCAGAAAGGGTTAATCAGAATTATGAGCACACTGCTGTAGCACATGCGTCGTCATAATAACATTTTGACTGTATAGCTTGATACATATAATAGTAAAGTTTTTAATATGTACTTAGTTTTATCACAATGATTCATGTTTTGTGAAGTTTGAACAAAAACAAATAACAAAGCCCATCTCAAAGGAAGACATGGTAGACATAGTGTTGTTTTAATGTTTGTATTATTTTGCAGTACATGAAATTAAATGCCATCACAGAGGTTTTATAATTATTTATAGCCACATCCCTCGGTAATAAGGCGGTGATTACTCAAGAACATTTATTGATGTTGACTCACAGTCCTTTTATAATATATATATATATATATATATAGATATAGATATAGATATATATAGGGACATTTTTAAATTACATGTATACTCAGGAAAATTGAATAAGTGAAGAATATATAGAATAGAATATGTATATTCATTATTGCTAAATACACAAATTGTAATGATATATAGAAAAGGTTTAATGGTAAATTGATTTAGTGATTATAATCACCAGGTCAATTGATCGTTAAACCATACCGTACTCCTAACGTTTTCATTTTCTACTACTATTACCATTTCTGTATTTAGCATTATATATATAGTCTATATTATTCATTATATATAAAATAATATAAGTAATATTTAGTATAATGCTTTCACTACAACCAACTTGAGCATAATATAATACAGTAGGACGGGATATATGTCTGTATTGTACCGACCCAGGATTTGAACCACGATATATTCCCAATTGATGATCTTCAAAGCTTCTAAAGCCACCAATCGTAACCGCTCGGTAACAGCACTAGTTAAACAGCTCTAGTTAATCGTAAGAGTTGTATCGATCAATCACAGTCGGTAGTTAACTGCGGTAATAAGATATGGAGAGTACTGCGGTATAATATAGAGGTAGATCTCTGCGTTATGTCATTTCATCGAATCTAGCAGTATTGCAATATAGAAAAAACCTTGGTATTGCACGGCGTAACCAAATGTTGCTGATTGGATGATTAACAGACGATGATTGGCTGACGTGCACAATGCAAAATTCAGATTCAAATCTGTGCGAGTCCTCTATATATAGAAATTTTCTTGTAATTTTTATGATCATTCTGAACATGATTGCACGCATTAAGCTTGGTTAACAGGCCATGCATGTTTACTTCCTAGAGTGAAAGATATTATGCAACTTTTATTTAAACGTGTAATTACCTTTATTATATGTTCAATAACTTGTCAAATTTATCAGATTTCCCAGCTGATCTGGAACGCTGGTCCCCACGGTGCGTGGATGTTAAAAAGATGTGATCCCAAGCAGAGCTTCCATAATATTGTTCATTAGAAGCCGGTATTATGCGGAATACGCAAGTCCAATATTATCTTCACATGACGGAACCCAGCTGCTATTAAAATTGTGGCAAAGAATATTTTTTATTGACTTGACCCATTGTACTGTTGACAATATAACTACTTATCTATGTCAATAAAATACCAATTACACACGTACTTGAAAGGACTTGACCATTCAAACAATTTAACGAGTGTGCTGTGTGCACTGAAATGTGAAAGAACAAGCAGGTGGGCTACAATTTTATTATACGACTTTGGTAAACAGAAAGTCGTACCCCACTGGGATTTGCCAATTGGCATTAGGGCGCGACATGCAATATCATATGCATGCATGAAGGTACTTACAATGTTTGATAGCAGTTCACCACGATTGGCTACACATACTATATGGTTCTGCTTAAATGGTGCGTGCCCTCTGCAATATCTCAATTATTATCGTAATCATGAAAACAGATTGTATGGTCATTAAGTGAATATACATCACATTGTTGAAAACAATTCACCCTGGATGTGTACTATTACAAAACGGTGAGACTATATATTGAGACAAATGTTTTGTCAATTGCAGTAAAACACCGTTTCTAAGCCAGACCGCCAAAGTGTCTTGAAAGGTGCGCTGCTCATGCGTGCATCCGCGCTGGAGCTAGACAAAAAACTTGGCTAACATTTTTGTCTCAATCGGCTCCATACCAAATAGGTGACGTCACCGACGTGGTTCATTGGGTGTAGCGGTCTAGCAAAACGGAACAGCATAATTTCTCTCAGAACAATCTTCATATTATGTGATGCGCACCACATCAGATCGGGTATTATGTCGGCAGTCTCCATTTTGAGATAAAAGAGGTTTCCTCCAAAACAGTTAACTTAAATAAATAAATCTTTAATTCATACCCAACTTGTGCAATGGAATATGACCAAATACATTACAAAATGCAGTGACTTCTAGAGACATGATGTACGAATGGCCTAATTGATAATATGTGCAACACTAATTGATATCCAGGGTATATCATATATCTCAACATGATCTAGGGCTGACATGATTTTCCATGGCGCATTACACATATATATGGCTTACATAATTGCTGTCAGGTATTTATATTTTACCCTTACTGTCAAATTCTGTACTGTTTGTTGGAAACACTAGTCTGGTCATCTTTTCACAAAGAGCAGGGAGTTATCCCGGATGGTCATTCCTTTTATTTGTTTGTATCGTCGTTAACATTATGACTTGAATGTATTGAATAAAATTAACCTATCTGGCACTATTTTCCACGGCACATTATACATATATGTCTTACATAATTACTGCCAGGTATTTATATTTTACCCTTACTGTCAAATTCTGCATGTCGCTCCCCAATGCCTATTGGTAAATCCCAGTGGGGTACGACTTTCTGTTTACCAAAGTCGTATAATAAA
>JAODAI010364368.1:1742-15252 GCA_027575025.1 Scotoplanes globosa | reverse complement strand
CATCTTCAAGATCATCTAAAGCCCTCCAGTTAGAGATACTCGACATACTAGATGTTATTTATCTCTGGAGTCGATCCGGCAACCTCCTAGGCAGTCACTTATCCAGAAAGTATGCACACTTATCTAGACTTGACAAGACCTGCAAATGTAAATACAGTTGTTACTAGACAATGCTTGGAAATACACCCACCTGAAAGTGATTGGAAACATAGCCGCATAACAATGAATGAAAACACAGTCATTTGACAACGAATCAATTACACATTCGCTGGACAGCAAATGAAATCACAGTCAATTGACAATCAATGGAAAAGCATTAATTTGCCATTAATCCAGTTCACTGCCAATCGCTGAGATTAGAGAGATGTACTACATAGACGGCCAGAGGTCATATGTAACAGGCAGTCCCAGACAGACAGTCTCACAAATTATTATCATTCCGGGTATTTGTCAACGCAGAGAATAGTCGTAGGTTTGGGCCACCCAAAGCTTTGAGGGCTTTAAGCTGCATACATGGTCTACAGACTGATGCATGGTAACAGGTTGATAATGAATAGCAACACAGTCATTGGACAAAGGATGGAAACCAGTGATGTGACACAATGTGACTGGTATGTATGCTAATAAGCTGCGGAGTGACAATGACAGTGGTCACACGCAACAGACGGGCCCGTAGCTGGTATGGTACATAATGCAGACCACCATGTGACACACAGTCACCATGACAACTAATAAATAACAACTCCTCATCATCGCTGCCTCTCTCTCCATCTCTCCAGATCTATCTTCTTTTGAGCCCATCTTTTGACTTGATCCTCCGTTGACCCGGCAGTGTCCTGTCATCTCTGTAACATACACACACACACGCGTCGTGTCTTCTCACTCCACCAAGATAAGCAGATCGTCCCCTTCTACCGATGATCCCACGCTGACAGCTATCTCCTTCACCAGACCCTCCACTGGGGAGTTGACCACCATCTCCATCTTCATAGCACTCACTACAGCCAATGGTTCACCTCTCTTCACTTTCTGGCCAACCTTCACCTTCACCTCTATCACCTCACCGGGCATGGGCGCACCCACGGAACCCTTCACACCCTTCTGAGCTTTGGGAGCAACGTGCATTTTCTGGAAAGGGAGAAGGCAAAATAATGGAAAAAGTCATTATATCAGCTGAGCAGTTGATTCAGTCTACACATTATTACACGAAAACAAGCAAAAGGTGTGTTTTGAACATGTGAGGTGACTAAGCTGTATATTATGCCAACTATGTATCGTATTGCCATTTTAGTGAGGCATTATTTTGGTACCCAACTCAAGAATGCATCGCTTTTATGTTAGAAATATGTTAATTATTTACCAGCTGAAACTTGGGAATACCGATTATATAGTAGCCGATCTGCAGAGTCGGTCACTTAAAAGTATACATGTGGTGCTAGGATTCACAAGACAAGGGAGGGGAGGGAGGGGATAGCTTCCATGACTGGGTATAGCATAGTGCTTATGTTTTTGAAATATACATTTAGTAGAATAAATAATTTCTATCGGCAAGATGTCTTTCTCCATTATCTAAGTGCAACTTTATTGCATTTGTTCAATTATTAGATTAAAAATGATCCCAAACAATGCGATAATTGATATATTTAATAATTTTTACACGTTAAATAAATAGTACTAGAGTATATTAATGTGTTGGTGATGTTAGGATATCTTAGTTTTATTTGTCTGTACAATCTTCTCATAATAATATTCATATATTTGTAGTGTACTTCATTTCATGATAGTCTCAACATTTAAAAAATAACAATTTTCTTCTAATTTGACATTGTTATTGTACAAAGTATTGAAATGTTTTACTATTGCCTAGATTCAACTAAATCGTAAATATTCTACAATTTGTATTAGTTTGTGACTTGTTGGCTGCAACAATATCCGCTTACCTTCATAGCCTGTTTATCTTTGATGAGTAGAGATCTGAGCTGTCCATTCAGCTCAAAGAATACCTCCCTCTCACCCGTCTTCTTGTCCAATTCTCCCGTGGCCAACAACTTAATGTGCAGCGTTTTACCCTTCTCAATCTCAACCTGTAAAAGATAACATAATAGACAGGTCAACAGACTAGCCTCAGAATACCAACGGGAATGGCCAAATTAATGGAATAGTTCGTTGAGTCGTAAACCTTTCTTTCATGTAGTTCCTTTCTTGATACAATAAACAGCACAAAAAAACATATATATAATAAAATAAACATGCGTATCGTTTTACCCTGCTCACTTTCAACCTGACAGAGGTAAGATAATAAGACATGTTTATCAAAATAGCCTCACCGTACCACCGGGAATGGCCAAATATAAATGTTATTTGTTAAGACGTGTAACTTTCCTTAATTTAGTTCCTTCTTGTTATACATAAATGTATATCACATACAATAAACAGTGCACAAATATACATACTAAAATAAATATGCTGTGAGTGGAACACGAAAGAAGTCGTAGATTTCTCAGATTTAGTCCCATTTTAGATATAATAGATCATGCATGACATCATAGTTCTAATGAATTAATAAAATATCAGCTAGTGCTGAGTAGATATGATATCATAACAATATATACTACTAATATAATCAGGAATGCCTAATTAATGCAATAGGTTTTATATTGAGTGGTATACTTTTGTTTCATAAACGTATGTCATAATTTAAACATACATAAATTAAATAGGCTATGCTATGGGTGGAACGAAATGAAGTTGCAAACCTTTTTAGTGTTGTCAGGCTTCTTCATGTATAACATACATTATCAATGGAAATTTGCCAGGGATAGATTGATCATATTTCCTGGCCCTGTTCAATGCAATACATATATATGAACCACTTAAAGGCTTTGATATACAAGATAGTGTCACTGGTACAACCACATGGAGCTACCACATATTAAATCACTTTAGGAAATTTGTTATGCCCTATTTGAGTTGACTTTCTCTCATCTGGGATCAAGTTTTAACATAACTGCTTTCTACATTCCATCTATTCAAAATTTGACTTGAACAATGGATCATCTCCAACCAAACTGAGTTTGTTAATTGTCACTAAGCATGAAAAACAGGACGGACATACATTGATTGATTGATAAGGTTTCCTGGCCCTTTTAAACGTAGAGGTTATATGAGCCACCAAATGCCTTTGATATACCAGTTAGAGTCACTGGAAAATAATCATCATCACTCCTTCCGATCACTAGTCCAATGCTCTATCAACAGAGCTAACCGGTCAGACTTGAGCATGACAAACCATCCAGACCAAATATGTGATACAATCAGCTTTCATTTGGTATATCACCTTTATCTATATCATGCTTATATTCAACTTTCCCTACATTTGAAAGTTGGGAATGTAATGTTTTTAGAGAAATCCTTATGATGTGTGATTTGTATTAGGCTACGTTCTACCACACGCACATCAACGCACGCGCACATATTTTCACCTGCAATTCAATATCTATATTTGGGACTTCTGACTCACTTTTCCAGAACATGTCACATATTAATACCGTTACTACGTACCACACACTCCTCAGCGATGTTGCCAGAACATGTCACATATTAATACCATTACTACGTACCACACACTCCTCAGCAATGTTGCCAGAACATGTCACATATTAATACCATTACTACGTACCACACACTCCTCAGCAATGTTGGGTCCGACCAGAAACAGACGTGTAGGCAGACAATTGACTGGACCAAACTCCTTGCGGAATGTGGCAAAGTCGTCAAAGACCTTTGGATAGAGGGCAGCGCTGATGACATCTAATTCACTGATCTTGCTGCCGTGTTTCTCCTGCAGCTCTATCTTTAGGGCCTCTAGATCCATCGGGGCTAGCACCTCGCCGGGACGGCCATCAACCGTGTCAAGATCCTTAATAATCTACAGAATGGAGGGAGATTTATACAGGTTTGTTGTGTTAAGTGGTTACTATATTAAATTCACACAGAGAGAGATAATTACTTAACTTAATAACTATCAACAGCGAGGTTATATTAGTGCCAGATAGGTTAAGTATATTCAAGTCACATTGTTAATGATACAAACAAATGAAACGAATGACCACCCGGAACAACTCTATACTCTTTTCGAAAAGATGGCCAGACTAGAATAACGAGACAGGTAGTCCTGCCCCGGGACCGCCATTTAACATCTTCATCCGATAAGACGCCCCTCACCAGATTTAGCCTATGAACCGACATAGTTACCGAGGTGTGGTCACTGCTATAAAGATAGTTACTGGGAGTCACTGGTGTGAGTTGAGTGATTGTGGAGGACCAGTTTGTAACCCACCAGACAAGGGGGATAATTTCCTAACAGCACATCAACAACGAGGTTATATAGTGCCAGATAAGTTCATTATAATTCAAGTGGATGTGGTTAACTTCCCCATGGAAGGAATCGTATCACATGGTCGGAATGGGTGGTTTATATCACAGACACCAATTTCCCACGCATTGTATGTGCGTACACGGCAGGGTCCGAAATACTTCTTATTTTTCGGAGGCGTTTTTTTTAGAATGTCAAGGACTTTTTTGTGCAATGCAACAATGCAGGTCATTTTTACTTAAGCGGACACTACAAATTCATACTAGTACTAATAATAACAACATTTAAGGGTATAATTCCCATCTGGCATGTACAGGAAGCAGATTTGACAGTGAAAAAAGGTGCGTGAATTTCTGAGGCTCTTTTCGACTACGGAATCCCCCCGTCTATTTCACATGGTGGTACATGGAACCATGAATCCTCTGATGATCGTGAGATAAATCAGTGTATTTTATTGGCATATCATCATGTAGCGTCAAGCTTCAAAACATAAAACAACGCAATAGGGAATATCATCACGTAGCACCATACTTCAAAAACATATACAATGCAATAGGGTACAGTATTCAACGTTTAATAAACATAAACTTCTGTTAAATAATATCCTCATGTTTACACTCTTAATATCTGAGTCTCTCAATAATTGCCTCGCAGATTCACACTATTCTTCTCTTTCCAAAATATGTCAAAACAAACCGCAGACCATAAAATATCATATATTTACTACATTTTTTTCTCAACTTTCCATGATTTAATATGGAGGCAGTTTGACAAACTAATGCTTTTATATTGCACCTACATACATGTATATGAGTACCAACCTTTGTCCGTAGTGGTTCTGGGAATCCTCCGTATGGCTGTCCCAGAAATCCTTGTAAGAATTCCACCACAGATTTTGGGAATGAAAGCTCCTCAGCCCGATCCTCTACCTGTCTTGCCGTTAGTTTGTTTTGTACCATGAATTGAGCCAGGTCACCAACCACCTTAGAAGACGGTGTCACCTGAATAACATTGAATAGTAACAAAATGGTAAACTATTATTAATCAATTCTAAGCACTTGTATTTACAGACTTTGCAGTTTTAATGATAAATTGATTGATCGGTTAGCCGACCCTGTTCTAACAATGAGGTTTTAAAGAGAGAGAGAGAGAGAGACAACAACAGGCCAAAATCAAATCCACAACATGGCAATTACAACAAGTTAGTACCATTACAAAATTAATTGTTGCTGAGACAAGTTGTACCCGACCATCGACTTTACCCTCACCAAAAGAATTAAAAGAAGAAGAACACTTTGACACAGCAGTATGTGTACCCTCCATTTAGTGAAGGTGCTAATCTATTTGGGGTAAGCAACAACAAGAGAAACTGCTGCCATACACTAACCATGTTGGAACATCACAATTGAGATTTTTTTACCCAAATATATGTGACATACCCCATGGCAATTTCTTGTCATTTAAATTTTGCCTGAAAATGGACACTTCTATTACCAATTTTGATCAACTTTCGAATATCATAATTTTATGATTGTGGTATCAACATAAAGCCAACGAGCCCCTGTTTAATAGCCATCAAAATCACAATAGGCATACTGTCGGTGGCCGACATAATAACTGAATTGCCATAGTTTGTCACATTTATCTAGAAATAAAACTTGCAGACATAATACCTGTTTTGCCGTGGTGTGTCACATATTAAAATATTAAGATTATATTTGTTCGATTACAATTAGGTTCATAACAAAAATAACAAGAGCTGCAATCCAGCTGCATTTCAATACATGTTACACAGCAACAAGACATGTGGCCATATTTTGAGTTGGGCCACTTTAACGTAACACATTGAATTTTGGCCAAAACGCCTTTATTTTATGTTAGGCTGTACTGCTTTAGGGGTGGTGAAGGTGTTTTGGGACGTGTTTTAGAATCCAAATACCATATCACTATGCATGGTATGCAGTTTTATTTTACGCTTCTATATAGTCAGGATGGTGGAGGGCCTTTATGAAGATACTACTACCAGGGTTTTGTTCGGCCCGGGGGTGTCAGAAGAGTTTGGAGTTAATATTGGGCTTCAACTTTCATAAAATATAAAAAATAGTATGGTTTTAATGACCCTCCTATCCCTGCTGGGAAATGGCCATGTCCACTTAGTTCATATTGACCACTCCATCTTTCTGCCAGGATAAATCTTGGACAGCATGTTTACTCAGAGATTAACTACTACTGCATGTAACTGTTTCCACATTTGCATCAAACCAATTCAGTTAGCTACCAGGCAACAACTCTTATATATTTTGAGTGATGGGGCTAAAAAGAAGAAAGTGGAAACAGACAAATCACCTGTGTGTTCTGAAACCCACTCTCTGTATATATTTTTTCAGTATAACATAATTTCAATACACTTCAAGAGTGTATTGAAATAAAAAAGTGCCAGTTGCACATGCTGTGTGTGGTAATGTTGTCCCCCCCCCCCCCTATTAGAACAGCGCCATTGCAAAACTACTGGCAAACTTTCAGCGCTCGAAATAACCGGAGGCAATGAAGGCCATAGCCTCTGTGCCCTTCACTTTGGCCTTGATGCCTTCAAAATAATTGTACACAGAAGGCAAAATTTTGAATTGACTTTCTGTGACATGGGGTGCCTCATTCGTGGTTACAACTGTCTGCCCCGGTAATATGGTAATTTTGGCCTTGCCCCTTTTGATTCTTATTTCGAGCCCTGAACTTTGATACCGTGTATGCAATGTATGTGACCTCCTTCTTGTTCAATTAAAACTATGATCTCATACAGTATATACAAATAGGCTGGTGTAAACAATATAGATGTGCAGAGTCAAGTACAAATAAACCAATCGGTACCTTCTCTATTGGGAAACTATTATTGGATATTTGTTTACTGCCATAAACAACTATAAGCAACTAGATTAGATGTGAAAGATGATATACAGTGGTGAAATAAAATGTGTTGAGGGAAGCTAAAAATTAATATGTTTTGAGAGAAATCGAGATAGCTCAATGGGTAAGTGCATGGGCTTGTGATATCGCAGGTTTGAATCCCAGCGCTGCTGTTGGCTACCTCGGTGTGTATAATTAAGCAAGGCACTTTATCTTGATTACTCTGTAGCCACCTTGGACCACCGACGGTCATAGGTTGACATCAGGAAGGCCATCCAATCACTAAGGGCTACACCGCTTCTGTAAATCCCTTGCCTTAGTCGGGCACTGTCTAAGCCCCGCAAGGGAGTGACAAGACGTTAAACAACTTCATGTTAATTGTAATGAAGTAAAATTGTACCAATTGGTAGTCATTTATAAACACACATATTTTTTGACAAAACATTTTTTTACACAAATGGGCAATGGTTTAGAATTATAGAGTTCCAGGAATGATTTTATCTACTACTATACCTTGATGAGGTCCCCCAGAAGCATGTTGGCTTCTACATAGGCTTTCTTGACCTCTTCAAACTGACTGCCTAGTCCCAGACTGAATGCTTGGAACTGTAGGTTAGTATACTGCCCTCCTGGGATCTCATTGCGATAGATGTCCGCATTGCCACTCTTCATGGTTGTAGCACATTCAAATGGAGCGTACAGCTGTCTGGTCTGCTCCCAGTAAGCACTGTACTTGAACACCTCTTCAAGATTAATACCTGACAGAAACAGACACAAAATGTAATATAAAACAGTAATATACCGGTCAGCAGCATTTAAACGTCATTTTATTTCATAATTACGTTCAACGTAATATGAGATTAATACCGGACAGAAACAGACACAAAATGTAATATAAAACAGTAATATACCGGTCAGCAGCATTTAAATGTCATTTTATTTCATAATTACGTTTGACGTAATATGAGATCCCGTTCGCGCATGCGTAATCAGTTCGCTCGATGCAATTGCAATTATCAGTTGGAAATTTTCCACCAAGACTAGTTTTAAGGAAAATAATTGTTAGCAATTGCTAACGTTTTCAATCCGTATCAATCCAATTCAATCCGTATCAATCCAATACAATCCTTTATTACTGCGATATTACTGGGGTAGGACATCCCCCAAAGATGATCACCCAAAGATAAGTTAGTTCCAATTTTTTTTTAAATTGGCCATTCTATTCTGATTTGATTAAAGGTACAAGAGTTATTTGATTATATTGGTAAACAACAATAGACTCTCTGTCTCTTGTATCCATACAAATTGGCACGAGATGACATACTATTAATATGAATACTGACCCTATTGTCAGCATTCAGGTGGGTGACATCTAGGTTTGACAGTGGCTATTTTATGCTAGTACCGGCGTTCCATACAGTAGCACTCCGCTAGAAACTACCATCACTGTTGATACAGTATTTTCGTAACGATTAACAACACCAGCATAATGTAAAAGTTATACTAGTTTAGGGAAATGTGCTGATTTGAGGAGCTATACGAGTGCCATTTGGAGTTGCATGTGGGATAGTGTTTTGATCAAACTATCCATGTATGTCTGGGCAATGCCAATTGACCTTAATTCTTATCCACCTGACGAGGATGTCGAGAATATCTGCCGTTGGCCAGTCCAGCCCGGCTTGCCTCCAGAAAATAATATTTTTTCAGGAAAATTGGCATAGTGTCACTTAATAAGATTGTTTATACGTTGAATGAACATGTTGTTCACAATAATTACAGCACAGCGCTTTGTATGTTGGTGTGGGACTATGTCGGAATAAAAAGAAGCAATTGCTTCATTTACCTAAATGTCTACATTTGGCTCAATGACGGAGGGGAAATCACCACATTTGTTTGTAGCAGCACTCCAGTGCTGCTGTAACTGCTTCCATACTGTGAGGTCATTAATCATTGACCTATGACCCTCCTATAAGTCACTCACCAGTGTCATGCTCTGTACCCTCCAGTGCTGCTATAACTGCTCCCATACTGTGATGTCATTAATCATTGACCTATGACCCTGCTATAAGTCACTCACCAGTGTCATGCTCTGTACCCTCCAGTGCTGCTATAACTGCTCCCATACTGGGTTGTGATGTCATACCAGACATGGAATCTACTGCTACATCTACAGCATCTACACCTGCCCTGGCTGCTGCTAACATATTAGCTACACCAGTGCCCGCTGTGTCGTGGGTATGTAAGTGAATGGGTAGGTCTGGGTACCGGTCACGGAGGGCCGTGATCAGTAGAACTGTGGCCTGGGGCTTCAGAAGACCAGCCATATCCTACAAACAAAACAATGAAACAAGAAAGGATATCAAACAGGGTCTTGGAAATAGCTCTATTCTCTGAAATATAATGTTAATGTTTAGTACTGATTTGGTTGATGTATATTCTGACACTTTTCAACAAGCAATTTAATCAATTGATAAGAGTTTACTTGCTTATTTGTAATAAAAAAAAAATCCTAGTTGTAAAAATATTAATACTTGGCCTGAAAGGATTTAATTTTATTAAGCTAACAAAGGCTTTTAAATTACAACTTACTTCATGCTGGGTGGTGGTTATCCAATTAAAAAAATTAAAGTTTATTTTTTTAGAAAGTCATTCGCATGGAAAAACAATTATTACTCACGAATAAAAACCCACACTACAAGGCCTGACCCTGAATTTGAACCCTGGATTTCTCACTTGTGAGCTTCATAGCTTCTAAAGTTAACACCCTAACCGATCGGCTACAACACTGCATAGGGATATTGCAATTGGGAATACTGCATTGAAAATAAATGTCACTAAACCCAGCATCAACCACAACACTTTGTAATTACAAATCTTAAGAGTATATTCAATGAAACCTCCAACATAATAGTGACACAAAATTGTGCATTTTGACACAACTTAACAAAATAAAACATTATGTGACGCACCATGGCAGATTAGTTACTATTTTTTAATAGAGTTGGCCATATTCCATTGCACTTGTAATCTATGTTTGAGGAAAACATCTCATGACGAAGGCTAACATTATACCCGATCTGCCATGGTGCATCACATATGTGATGCACCATGGCAGATCGGGTATTATTTCGCAATTCTCCATTTTGAGATATGAGTGGTTTTCCTCCAAAATATATCAAAAGTCCAATGGAATATGGCCTAATCTGTTTAAAAACTTAAATAACTTACTCTTTGAATATTAAAACTTTCTTGATTTCGGTATCAAAGAAAGAAAAGCAACTGATCTCCTCTTTCTTATTACACCAATATCTTAACATGACCCAGGCTGCCATGGTGCACCACACATGGTTACCAAAAATGTATGGTCAACTAGACAAGTGCACTGGATGTTGGCTTCATTGGTTCATTAATTATGTTATACACCACTGAGTGAGAACATTCAATTGGTTCAAATGATTTCCCTCACCTTAAAATACAAGATATGTGTGTGCCAGTCTTGACAAGTTCCTCTGCTAAGTCCAGGTAATATGCTAATGACATACTATATATTGAGAGCACTCTCATTCTAGTTAATACCTTACTTTGATCCCTAGGATGTGTGACAGCCTTGATCAGTTCATCTGCTAAGTCTAGGTAATGTAATAGCGACACACCATTGACTGAGAGCACTCTCATTCTAGTTAATACCTTACCTTGATTCCCAAGATATGTATGCCAGTATTTACAAGTTGCTCTGCTAGACCCAGTTAATGTGCTAACAACACACCATTAATTGAAAGCACACTCTGATTCTAGTAAATACCTCAACTTGATTCCCAGGATATTTGTACCAGCTTTGACAAGATCCTCTGCTAGACCCAGGAAATGTGTTAACAACACACCATTAATTCAGAGGACTCTCATTCTAGTAATTACCTTACCTTGATTCCCAAGATATGTATGCCAGTATTTACAAGTTGCTCAGCTAGACCCAAGAGAAAAGTGCTTAACGAAACTCCATTAATTGAAAGCACACTCTGATTCTAGTAAATACCTCAATTTGATTCCCAGGATATTTGTACCAGCTTTGACAAGATCCTCTGCTAGACCCAGGTAATGTGCTAACAACACACCATTAATTCAGAGGACTCTCATTCTAGTTATTGCCTTACCTTGGTTCATAGGATGTGTGGCAGCCTTGACACGGTCCTCTGCTGGATATAGGTACTGTGCCAATGACACACCATTAATTGAGAAAGAGATTAATTTATTTAAGGGCACATCAGCAACTAGGCGGTTTGAGTGGCTTCTAAGTTACTTATCATTAATTGAGAGCACCCTCAATCTAGTAAATACATTACCTTGATTCCCAGGATAGGTGTACCAGCCTTGACAAGTTGCTCTGCTAGATCCAGATAGTACTGAAGAGTGGCCCTCATTCCACTAAATACATTACCTTGATTCCAAGGATATGCGTACCAGCCTGGACAAGATCCTCTGGTAGATCTAGGTAATGTGCTAATACCATTCATAGTCCTCTGATTCTAGTTATTACCATACCTTGATTCCCAGGATATGTGTACCAGCCTTGACAAGTTGCTCTGCTAGATCCAGATAGTACTGAAGAGTGTATTTTGTTCTTGACGGATCGGATATATCACCACTGTATGAGATGGCTGCCTCAATGATGCCACCAGCCTCTCCGGCTGCATCCATACCAAGGATCAGATTAGGGACGTAGTTCAGAGAATCAAACACACGGAACACATCCATACCGGTCTTCTGGGCTAGCTCACAAAATCTAAGAGGTACGTGGATAATAACGGAACATATTGTCAGTGAGAATGAGAATAAAGATGTTGTTTTAAAATGTATGGATTAATTGAATTTCCTGGTCCTTTTCAACGACAATGTTATATAAGCCACATAAAGCCAATGTTTTATAAGCCACACAAAGCCTTTGAGATGAGTTAAGAGCCACTGACATAGACAGTCGACATCATGTACACTTGGAGCATGATACACACAATTTGGTTAATGGGTAAGTTTCCTGACCATTTCTCAACAATGTGGTTATACCCAGCCATACAAAGTTAATTTATACCAGGGTATTAAAGTACATGTGTTCTTGAGAAAGACACTCTAATCCGACTGCTCTCCGTCACCCATTGGGTATTTGGGAACATGTGCAAATATGAGACAAACATTTCGGAACGAGGCCTGGCAAGTCACCAATGGGCCGATCTGCTCACAGTAATCTACATGACTACCGACCATAGCGAAAACTGAGTGTCAACCTATGTGTTTGTACATTAAATAAATAGTAGGTATATAAAATGGCATACAAGAAGTGAAATGTTCTTGAAAGACTTACAGATTAATTAGCACTGAAATTAATCCCACCTCAAGCCTACCATACAAATATAAGTGTAGCCTTTTTTGTATAGTAGGTTCATCAAGTTCAAAAATGGATTTCGTAATTGGGGAATAATCCACTGTAATTGAAAATAAATATATTATTTTTCATGTTCTAATCATCATCATAGGGCTTACATGTATTGACGGAAGTCTTTGGTTACTTTGACAAGGCTTAACACAGGGCTCAAAATAAGAATCAAAAGGGGTAAGGCCAAAATGGCCAGATTACCGGGGCAGATAGTTGTAACCACGGAGGGGGCACCTCATAACAGAGAAAGTCAATGCAAAATTTTGCCTTCGGTGTACAATTATTTAGGAGGGCATCAATTTTAAAGGGCATCGGAGGCCATGGCCTTCGGTGACTCCGGTTATTTTGAGCAATGTTAGCAGCATAGTATTTAATATACACATTCATTCATTTACATGAACTAACGTAAAAAACATTTCCGTAATCTGGGGAACTTACGATATGAAAGACAAGAATGTCTGGATACCTGTGCAAAAAAACCTATGAGCTTACTTGAAGACGACATTGTCCGGATATCCCGTATAGCCGACAGCGTTTGCCCCTCTCAGTAGCATCTGAAACGGTATGTTAGGAATTTCATTTCTCATGGTCTCCAACCGTTCCCAGGGACATTCATGAAGAAACCTCATCGCAACATCAAAAGTGGCTCCTGAAAGGTGAAAAAACAGAAGAAGAGACATAAGTGTGAAATAATACTTTCAAATTTGATTTAACATCTTTTATTATTAATCAACTCCTCGAGTCTGGAAAGCGATTGTTAGTCATATGTCTGATTAATTGATCAGGTTCACTTAGCCTTTTCAACATTG
>JAODAI010363257.1:0-15256 GCA_027575025.1 Scotoplanes globosa | reverse complement strand
CGGTTGTTCGCTCTACACTCTCTATATAGGTTTTACTCCGGACACTCCGGTTGTTCGCTCTACACTCTTGTCCATTCATTGCATCACATGGCATTTGGGGAAATCAATAACAAATTAAAAAATGAATACATAAAAAAAAAAAATAACAATAATAAATACATAAATAAATAAAATAAAGTTACCCTGACATGACATGTTCAAATAAAAAATAAAAATCCAGAACCATAGCAGAAAGCATACCCTGACTCCTCAATCGAACTCCTGACTTTGGGATTAAAGTCACACTGCTCTTCTCACTATAATAGTACCATATTGAACTTTTCGGATTAATAGCATCATCCGCGTTTTGATATTATTCGAGTATCCATGGATTGCTGATCGGATTATCTCCAATCTCGAACGCTGAACCTCAATCGAGTATAGGAAACATATACCATGTTGGAAGTCGCTGGTAATTAGATCTGACTCAGTCTCCCTATTTGTAGACGGGTGTTCTGAAGTACAGGAAATACTATTTAATTTCACTGAAATATTTCTAGAACTCTACATATTTTAAGTTTGTAGTCAAACTTTTTATTACATTTGCGTCCGTGCATAGTTGTCTACAATGTAGTCAGATTTGACTCCCTACCTACTTTTTAGCTGCTGCAATTAAATTGCCGTCAATGGGTTAAAGCGCTCCTTTATGGCTTTAGGCGCCTCTTCCAGACCCTGGAGAGGTGTGAAGTTATTACCACTTCCTGATTATTTGCTGGGTACGTATATAAGTTCTGAAGTAAATACTATATATTTGACGCTATACCTTGATTTGATCAAAACAGCCTCTGCATTAAACAGCTCTGGAGAGTGAGCACCATTTCATTACATATCAAACCAGAAAGTAATCACTTTACTTTATTTCAGCTATATAGTGTTAAACATATTATGTAGGATACAATAAGGTAATCATGAGATATTTAGTGGAAATGAAAGCCATTAAACCGTTACGTTCCTCTTTATTTCACACCAATGCAAATACATTTATATGTTATTTGTCTGTTATACGTAATATATAATCACTTCGGTCGATTGCGGGTACCCATGCATTTGTTTTATTATAATGTATTGATGGAATTGATGGACCTGATGGGTTTGGTGTCTGTATCATAACTTCCAGACACCTCTATGTGACGAGGTGTGTATAGCTGTAGTATAAATACAGCCTCGCTGTCATTCATGTCACAAACAACTGAAAATGTCAAAATATCTACTTCTCATCCCTGCATACTTACCTTTCATGCCCACACTATCATGTCTTGGAGTTTTATATATGAAGGATGGTATGCCGGTTGAAATTATAATGTAAATTTAACAATCCATGCCTGTCTGAAAATTAACATTTTGATTACTACGCCAGCAATATTTTGCATTTAAAAACTAGTTAGCAGAGATGTGCGCATTGATTATAATCGAGTATAATAGTCGGCATAACAGTTATGATCGAGGCATGGGGGTAGTGTTTAATGTAAAATATGGGGTACTTCGTCAGGGATAGGGAAACAAATCATCAGTATTTTTATAGTTTCTTCTTTTCATCTTCTTTTCACTCTCTCGTTCTTCCTTAGTCCCCCCTGTCCAATTCGCTTCCTGTTTTCTTCTTTCACATATATCCTGATAAAATTATCATTTTCCCGGTTAATCTCATCAGAGTAAACTCTTCCCTTCCACCACGTGACCCAGCCAGATACGCTGCTGGTAGAATTGTCATTCCTGTTACACTGGTTGGAAGTGTTTTTTATATATATTTTAATTACAGCAAAAACGCTATGGCGTTCTGCAATTGAAAACTTCAAACCTCCACATATTGACAACGGAATGGCCGATTTGACTCTATAGTTTGAAGCATTTTGTACACAATTTTCTGTTCAATATCAACTAACATTATTTACAGACTTGTTGAGTTCTTCAAACGTCAGAAGAAACCCTCTTACTTGTGTTTGTTATTTTATATTTATCTTAGGTACCTAGTATTGTATACCGTGCTTGGATTTCTTTGCCAGTTATAATGTTCTTTGATTACAGGTTTCATCGTTCATTCATTTGATTCAGTGGTATTCACTTTCCATTGAGTGTTTTGAATAGCATTATTCAACTCTGTCTTTGGTACAATTATAACCGTGGAACATTTAAGAGCTGGGCCTGGGAATAAATAACATAAAACCGGTCATTTTCAGAACATGTTATGTTTCCATTGTCACGCACACCTGCTGAGGAACTTAATATGATATAAACGTCTATAACTATAATAATTTAATCGCACTTGATATGCAGCTAGACTTCTAGTTATTATGACGTACTCACCTTTCGGTGCCTTTCCCAAGTGTCAGGAATGGAAATTGATATGTGTACTGCTATGATCAGCGATGCAGCAATTGCATAATTGAATAAGTATCAATCATAATATGGAATGAGTATTTTCAATGATATATGTCTACATTTACAAGTTAACCGCATTGATGGGAACTAATCTATTCCGTGTTTCTTTAATGTGAACTATTTATAATTCACTTGAATTTAATTTACATTTAAATGTATAGTCTTGAAAGTTCCATTCCATTACAATATTTAAATTTATTAAAATTATAAAAACAGGCCTACTCGGGGAGTGTGTAGTGTGATTCATTCGTTAAAGAACTTGAGCTGTAGGCCCTACAGGAAAGCAGTGATACTTATTTTAAGGTTAATATATACTAACTGACGTTGGCGTTTTCCGAGAGCTAACGGTATAATTAAGATTCAAGTTAAGCAATTGTTTGACGTGTTGGTAATTTCGGGTTTTCTAAAAAGCTTACAAAAAGTAATATAGAGATACAATTGAGGGAAGCAGTTCGTGTCAAAATATCACGTACAGTAGCTCTATAAAATAATAGTGAAAACAAAAGTTTGAAGAATCTACAGATGGCCTGAAAAGGGTTATTTTCAACGATATACATGTAGCGCGTAATAAGTTAATATATATATATATATGCCAACGTTACTAGTGCTCAACTCACGACCAACCTAAGTTGGTACCACACCGGGATTTTATTAACGTATGTGCCTTCTTGTAACATTCTCCCGAATTGGTACCACACCGGGATTTTATTAACGTGTGTGCCTTCTTGTAACATGTTATTCTCCCGAATTGGTACCACACCAGGATATTATTAACGTATGTGCCTTCTTGTAACATGTTATTCTCCCGAATTGGTATCATACCGGGATATTATTAACGTATGTGCCTTCTTGTAACATGTTATTCTCCTGAATTTTCTAATATTTCCATAATTAGATCACCCCCCTGCAACTGTCACACGCGTCACGGTTAGTTCAATGATACCGTACGTGTAACATAGGCATGTTCAAACTTCCACATTGATGTGCCTCAAAGTTATTATAATATCCAAACATGATTCATTATATAGGCCAGATACAAGTTTCAAAAACAAAGTGCCAAAACATTATTCGTTATGTAAGTGTATTATGTAACAACGGCATACTAATTCCATTTGGATTCGATTCGAGTATAGATCATCGGTGAAGATCCCAAACCAGATATTATCCCGTTGGCCATTTAAAGTACTTCACGACACAATTCACTATTAAGTTGCATTTTAAGTAATATCTGTCAACCAGTACCTGTTTCCAGATCCCTGAAGTAATATATGTCCACCAGTACATATGCAGAACCCTGAAGCGATATTTGACAACATTATCATGCACTTTGCAGTTTGCCATAATGATTTCGTGGAATAATATACAGTATGAGACTACCATGTAATTTCCGAAGTAGTTTGCAATTTCATTAGCAATGTGTTTATCTGTCTGTCTGGAGAGTTGGATGTGTAGGTATATACTGGTATACAGGTATATGGTCACATATATACCACATACATATCGAAAATATATGTTGGACTTAGTAAAATCATTTAAATTATGATACAGTTTGTGGTTATTTGGGAAATAGTTGTTATCTAATTATGTAATTACTGTCAATATACTGGCATGCATCTCCGAATATATCCATAATTTTCACATGAAGCAATGATGTATATGGCTTGAAGTGCAATATGCTGACGTGAAGTTAGAAAGGGATTCATGCATGAGGCCAAATAAAGGAAATATAAACGATAAATATACAGTATAGTTTTATGATACACAGATTCCCTTTCTTGATGTTATGGTTAGTTTTGACAATGATACAATCAATACTACTCATTTTGAAAACCTGCCGATACGCCTACACTTATTCTTGATAAAGTTAGGTCAAGGAACTTTACGTAACCAGTTTCAACTTGAGGAGAAACTGGTCAAAATTTGTCCAAAACTTCAATAT
This sequence comes from Scotoplanes globosa, assembly GCA_027575025.1. Classification (NCBI taxonomy): domain Eukaryota; kingdom Metazoa; phylum Echinodermata; class Holothuroidea; order Elasipodida; family Elpidiidae; genus Scotoplanes; species Scotoplanes globosa. The sequence continues at coordinate 10,902 of JAODAI010363257.1, read as the reverse complement.
TATCAGAGAGATGTGGATGATATTTTTATTTCGATTCATAGAGATTATCTTCATGATTTGGGGATATTCTGAATAATTTTCACCCTTCCATTAATTTTACCTATATGAATCCGAATCTGGGGGCGATTTTCGTTTTTAGATATTAAAATGTCTAGACTCGTGGGTTGTGGGGGTAGTGATGGAGTTGTCACGTCGGTGTTCCATAAGCCGACTTTCACGGGTTTATCCATCAGCTGTCATTCATGGTGCCCAAAATCTTATAAAATATCAATTATTAAAGGGTTACATGAAAGGGCTCGTAGGTTGTGCACTCTTCTCCATATTTTTGAATCTGAATTACGTTACATCAGATATTTATTACGCTCCAATGGATATCCTAAAAAACTGCTAGTTGAAATGGAATCTTGCACCCTAAAAATGATAAATAAGTTTGGGATGGGTCCTGTCATCAGGTACCGTCCCACTGACACCCAAAGTAATACGAACTTGATTTATATCAAATTACCATACTGTGGTCCCCGTATTACAACAACATTCCTGGTTTATTACGTAACTTTATCAAGAATAAGTTTAGTGACGTCATCGATGTTAAGGTTATATTTATGCAAAGAAAGATGCCGTTCATGTTTAGTTTTAAAGAGAGATACGCACTAAAATATCAGAGTGGTGTAGTCTGTAAGATTAATTGTCCCGATTGCCTTTCTTTCTATGTTGGTGAGACTAATAGACGATTAATCAATATATTTAACGAACATCTTAAGAGTTCATTTGGGGGTCAAAAGGGAATATTTTACAACCATTGTAATGAGCTCGGTCATTTGGTCCCTAAGTTTAATGATAATTGTATGGTCATTGGTAGGGAGTCACATTGGTACAAAAGGAAGATTAGGGAAAGTATCTTGATCAAGGAATCTAAACCTAGCTTAAATAGAAATGTAATTAGTTATTCTTTGGAATTATTTTAATCTGTATTATATAGTATAGCTTTTCGCATCCTTTCCGGGGCATTCGTCCATGTGATAGCTATATTTTAGTTAATTTGTATTTTTAATTTCCTTGTACTTCTGCCTGAAGATGTTGTTGTGACAACATCGAAATATCGCATTATGTCTACCTTAAAAATATTCGCTTGTGTTTATTTTGTAAATATTTATATATATATATAATATATTATATATATATATACATAAACTTGATAATTGACAAGATATTTGACAAAATTTAGGATATTTACAGTTATATTATCACCCAACTTCATTGTTTGACAATATTGGTCACCCAACTTATTCTTTGAATTGTTCATGTTTATTATTGTCATAATTTCAGGTGATTGTGATTTTGAGGCTGATTTCTGCGGCTACACCGATGTTAGTCTCGGCAACCACGCATGGAAGAGAACATCGCTTTTGGCACGGAAATCAGATTTCACTGCTTTGGCAGCAGGGGACGGTAAGAGTTATGTTAATTTTAATTATGCGCATAAATTATGAGGATCGTAACCCGACATGCCACAAAATATCCGTTGGCATTGTGCTCCCGAGTCCAGTATAGCCACTCGGGAAGAACAGATCAACACACGGGGACCTTGCCAAGACGCGATTTTTTTTCCCAGGAGTGTTTTGGCAGATTTTCATACATTGGCCAATCATATTGTTGGAAAATTGTTTTTTATTAAAAACTACTTTCTGTCACATTTTTCTACATTTTAACTTCAGATTATGAAAGACCGACATCGGTTATCTAAAGGAGAGCAATTCTAGGATATATTCCTGGCCTTAACCCTGTTTTCTAATCCATTTCCATTTATCAAATAATCCAAATCTGCCAAAACCTTGCTGGGAAAAAAATTCGCTGCCAGGACCCTGCTATGAATTTCACGACTTCCTGGCTATTGTCCTGCAGTGCTGCTATGGAGGTGTTTACAGCCTTAATTGACTATATAGTGCATTGTGTCAAATTTGTTCATTGAGAAATCACATTGGTGAAAACGTTTGGAAACCACTTGCTCTTGTGTTTTTCTACATTTCGAAGTGAGATTATGAAAATCTGATGTCGACGATTTCCTAAAAGAGCTCTTGGCTATCTTACTGGATAACTTACTGAATGGCCACACTAATACCATAGTGTGGCCGAGGAATAGGAGGTGTTAACCCTTAAATATCCCTTCCTTTTCAAGACATCCTTTGAACATGTTGAGGCTTCTATAGACATTGTCGTTGTTTACGCCAAAATACATAAACAAAAACACAGAACGTTACCCCGTCTGACTTTTCACGAAGATCACCGAGAATGCACATTGTGTAGCTACGAAAGAGCTTATTCCAATTATTTATACATATAATATATATGTATAAATATGTGATTTATATATATATAATACATAGATTATGTACTATTTGTGGTTGAAATAAGGTTTTAGAAATTGGAATTGAGTCGATGGAAAGTCTGTTTTCCTGTTATCTTTAGGTTATTATCTACAAGTGGACACCGGTACTGGAACCTTTGATGAACCTGCAACACTCCAGTCAATCCTTCTCCCGGAAACATCACCAAAATGTGTCTTGCAATTCTGGTATCAGTTCCAGTCATCGGTACGTATAGTTTTGCAGCAATTTTCCTGTTCTTGTTGTGTAGTTTTGTAATTGTCCATAGACGTTTTGCATATGTGATGCACCATGGCAGATCGGGTATTATGTCGCAATTATCCATTTTGAGATAGGAGGGGTTTAGTCCAAAATATATCACAAGTCCAATGGAATATGGTCTACTCCGTTAAAAAACTTAAATAACTTGGAATATTAATACTTTCTCGATTGATTTGGGTATCAAAATAAAGCTACAGGTCTCCTCTTTCTGTTTGCACCAATATCTCCATATGAGCCAGGGCCGACATAATACCCGATCTGCCGTGGTGCATCAAATATGCGTTTGAGTTATGTCATATGATGTAAATATTATTGTCACCAGCCAATCGTTGTCTGTTAATCAGCCAATCAGCAATAAGTTATGCCAATACCAAGGGTATTTTTATATTATAATACTGCTAAATTTGATGAAATGACATCACATGCAGAACCTCTATTGCTATATCCTTATCATACACATATCCTTACATTATCCCTTTTGTATTGTTCATTATTTATTTCATCTACACAAAATACAAACAACACAGATACAAATTCATATATATATATGAACAAAAGGTAACCAAATTTTTGTAGCTCGAAAGCCTGTTTACCCCAAAACAATTAATACACCGAATGATTAAATAAATGCAAAAATATATATAAATTTGCGAATTATGAGATACAGTATTTGTATTTCCATTTAATATATTTTCAACATTTCTGAGGGTGTCGTGGCTCAAAAAAGTCTCAAGTTTCAAAACCATTCCATAAAATACAATATTGTTGAAGATTGATAACCACATCATTGCAATTATCATTTAAGAACCTAGTTTAATATCGCTGGTTACCATCAGTAGCGTCTGCAGGAATTGCGTGGTGGTGGGGGGACCATATTGCCATTCCACCGACACATACTTATACACCACAAACAGCCATCTTAGTTTCACGTGCACCCACCCATTTCCCCCACAATCTTTTATAAGCATCAAATTTTACGGCCCCTAGCCGTGTAAATATCAGGATTTCCACTAGATTCACTCATTTTCTCATAAAACATGTTATATGCCAAAAATAATTCCCAACAATTATCCATCAGTTACAGCACAGGTCTGGGTCATGTAAACAAACATTCATGACATCGTTTTGACTACTATTAGCAAATAAAATTGAATTTCACAGCCCAGTGTCAAATTTAATTGCGACAGGATGTATGCACAATAAATAGATAATAATCCACATTACCAGTAAACCTACAATCTCAATGAAGATCATTAGATTTAAAAACCTGGACATCAGCACTGTAAGAAGTAGGTTGTGGCGTAGTGGTAAGCGCTACGCTCTTGCACCACTGCGACCGGGGTTCGATTCCCGGTCGGATGTGCAAATGGGATGGCCATGTATGTCTACAACTAGAGGTTTTGCTCCAGGCACTCCGGGTTTTCCCCTCTATCCCCTTGTCCGTTCGTGGCGTCACATGGCCTTCTAGAAGATTAGCCAATGGCTAGAGAAGTTACCCGGATATGAAATGTTGAAATAATCAAAATAAAAAATATACAACAAAAAAACTGCAGGACAATAGTCAGGAAGTCATAAAATGACAAGATGACAAGATCACTAATCTGTTAATCTGTTTCTCCTGAGTTGATATACTGGACTCTGGAGCCCAGTGCTAACGGGAGTTTGTAGTGACCCAGAATGCCTAGGCCCAAGCTATACAAACCCGCATATCAGATTCTCCTCATTCTGTATTTAATATGATTATAGGACTACATCAGAATGTTGGCATAATAGATGTAATGCAATTGTACCTATTATCCCATGCCCTGGATATATAAGTGTTGGGGCACATTTCCCGTGGGGGCATTTGTACTATATGTGCATTACGCGTAGGAAATGTTTCCCGACATTGCAACCAGTGAAATGACTTTTAACATTAATTTACCACTTATTTGCTACTGGACTGGCAATATGTCACAAAATAAGCTTGCTAAAATACCGCGTGTACACGTACTGCTAATAATTTCACCAAATTGTTCTATATGTCACAAAATAAGTTTGCGTGTACTTTCTAATATTTTCACCAAATTGTTCTAGATGTATGATCACAAAAACCTCTTCCATTATCTCAATTGACTGTCATTATCCTACACCGTTGATAAAAAGTAGGTGTTTTAAGGCATGTCATCGATAGGTTTGATATATAAATGTAAATCAGACAAAACATGATACAATTATGGATGTGGATTAACACATGACTTTTGGTGTGTTTTGAAAAATAAAAACTGGATCAAAATGATGTCATAATTGACAACATGTGAACTTTGTATCCAAAATTATTTCATCTTTTACCCGAAAATATTACTGTTTTTGATATTTTCACCCGAAAATATTACTGTTTTTGATATTTTCACCCAAACATGTTTTTGGAAATATAATAATATAATAATAACAAACATGAAAAAAACTGTAAAATATTGTTGGATGATTGTTCTCCTGTTTTGTCAGATTATGACCTTAATTTTTGCAGACAAACACCTACTTTGGGGATGATGCGTCACATGATGTTGTATTTTAAATATTTTTTCTGTTTTGCTTTACGACTGTCATCATTCAGGCCATCATCATCATCTTCATGAATATTCAGTATTTGTGGCTATAATTACTGATTTTGCATCACTATCATCAATATCACCATTGTGCCCATCATCCTGGTCAAGACTGTGTGTGTATATGTGTTGTAAGTATTTCATCCTTACTTTTAATTTATGTAGCAAGTATGGTGGATGGCTCATTAGCCCTAGTGATAGTAAACTGTGATTATATATATAGAGAGAGATACAGGAGCTGAATGAATGTCCCGTCTCTGAGCAAGATATTACAATTTAATTGTTCCCAGCCAACCACCTCTTATGTCAAATTTCATGACATGGTTATCCAGATCCAGTTACTCTAACATGCTCTTGTCACCTGTAATCCCCCAAAATACAGAACTAACCATGAAAAAACACTCCTGCTTAGACATGGTCATGACAGGGAAGAAAACAGACCAGGAACCATGTCAGACATGTGCATGACAAGTGAACCTGGTACAGCCCAATGTTGACATGGACAGAGCTTGACCATGTCAAGACATGGTCTTTACCAAAACTGAACCTGCCACACCATGGTCGATCTGGGGAGAAATGTCTTGGGAGAGAATCTTGGCCTTTCTCAACCCAGATTACCATTGACAGCCCATGTAATTCCCCCGTTTTGGGGCCAATTTTTCTTAAGGGAATATCCCCTGGCAAGGTATTCATGTGTTATGTTTACAAACTTTGTCAAAATGAGATGAAATGTTTAACATTTTATGAATTCTCAGTTTTCTCTTCACATCGTCAATACTGTATCACATTTAATTTTAAAACAAATTTATCCTGTTTTTTCTCCTATCAGGATGCCGCCTCTAAGCTGCAAGTTGTTCTCGTGAATCCTAACGATATCAAAGACACAATCACCGTGTGGATTCCAGCCGGTAACACCGTCGGTAATTGGGAGCAGGCTATCGTGAGCCTGGGAAGGCAGGCTACCGACTTCTTGGTGAGTCACAGTCAGGAGCATATAATCTTGCATTTTATACAACATGATCATTGTGTAATTTTAAGGGTTTTTGGGTAGTCTTTCGGGAGTTTTGGTTGTCCTTCATGAAGAAAAGTATATTAACATGCACTTGTAGCCATTCTTATATCACTACTGTAAGAGTAGGCTTGTGGCGTAGTTGTAAGCGCTACGTCCTTGCACCACTGAGACACGTGCTCGATCCCCGGTCGGACGTGCAAATGGGATGGCCATGTCTACGACTAGAGGTTTTAATGCGGGCACTCCGGTTTTCACATCTACCCCCTTGTCCGTTCATTGCATCACAGGGCCTTCTGGAAGATTAGCCAATGGCTAAAGAAGTTACCCTAACATGAAATGCTAAAAAAAAATGCATCGCGTAATGTGATGTCTATGTATAGAGGATCTGCACCGATGCCATCCGGGCGGCCATTTTGGTGGTCACGATGTAAACAAACGACACAGATTAAGACAACAACAACTGTTTCAGCCAATCAGCAGCACTATATATACTGATGATCATGCAAAGTGACCACCACACACGCACGCATGGATCCAGTTTTCAGTGAGTGACATATCGCGCAGAACCTCCATACATGCAGCCAACAATTAGTTTAAAGCATACATGAGGGTTCTAGACCCATTAGTGCAACTTTGACAGCTTTTGACATCCCCTTTTCAGTAACACGATATAGTGCACTCAGTAACTGCAGGAAACTATGATTTCTATTTATTGGACAATAAAACTTGGTCGTGCGTGATCCGGATTGGCAGGATTTAACAAAACACAAACTACTTGTGCACTAAACTCACCCAATGTTGCTCATAGTATGCAAGCATGTAAATTTGAACGTTTAATCATCCCTCTAAAAATAACATCTTTACCTTCTACGGTCTTCGTCCAGAAGACGACGTCCACACTGACCGGGTCCAGAATGTAGAATCCACTCGCTGCGACGGCCAGAACGAAATGATTCCTGAGAAAGTGATGGGAAAACCGAGATCTTATTAATTACCAGTTCATCAGTTCATCATGCAGTTCCTAGGAAACCAGAGATCGTATTAACCATTTCATGACCAAACAGTGTACCAGCTAGTTGAGCAGGTCTTCTTTTTGAAGAATTGATTTTGGGCGACTACGATATTTCACATAATTTTAATAATCCTGTATGAATTTAGTCAGGTATAAAAAGTCATTCACAACCCATTTATCTTGATAATGATCCTAAAACTAGTTATTTGTGAGTATTAACGGTCAAATTAGTCATGGCCAAACAGTGTACTAGTTGAGCAGGTCTTCTTTTGAAGAATTGATTTTGGACGACAATGACATTTCACATAATTTTAATAATACTGTGTGAATACATACATGTACCGTGGTAGAAAACATGGAAATGATTACTTTAGCCAGGTATAAGAAGTCATTCACAACCCATTTATCTTGATAATGATCCTAAAACTAGTTATTTGTGAGTATTATAACGGTAAAGCTATTCAAATTTGAAGAATAACAGTTGTGTTTTTAACTGTTAGAGCACCTTGCACCGATTCGTGCTCGATGCTGCAGTATATATCTGCGGTACCGAATTTCATCGGCTTGACGAGCGGTTAATTGCTCCCGGTTTTGGCCCAATAAATGCCAATCTCGGGTTAGCCCTTAATACCGGGTTTGGGCCCAATAAATGCCAATCCCGGGTCAGCCCTTAATATATAAAAGTTATTCTTAGTATATCGCCCTGGATTTAAGGAATATTTTCATGTATTTTAATGTTATCTGGATCGGATTGCGAGATGACGACTGCCAGTGCCATGTAACGCTAGACCTAGGCTGGGCCTAGGCTACAGTGGAGCCGGCATGTGACATTAGTGTTAATTTAGTGTTAGGCAACCTGGACTAACGTTAGTCTAACGTTAGACCTTGTGCGTATCCAGTGCAGAGGAATGTTATTGTAAAATTATAAATCTCGCATGGACTGTTTGATGTGTGGCCTTGTTCGTGAAGAGGAGAGACTCCCCAGGATTACGACCGGGCAGGGTCAACACACGAACATGGCCACCAGTAGGGCGGTAATCACATGACCAGGCAGGGTCAGCGGGCTCTCACCAGTATCAAAGTAGGCCTCGGCCCACAATTATAGGGGCCATTAATCCATAATACACTTTTGCGTTAAGCTGACAGTTCAAGATAAACAAGATGATCCAGCCACGAACACCGGGCCCAACATATGCAGATAACACAAATGGAATATAGACAAGGAAGCCGCTACATGTTAAATAATCAGTACAATACTACAGTGTCAGTACTAATAAGCTGTCTTCTAGTTGAAGAAGGGGGTGGGGGGTATCCATGACAACGATACATGCATGCGCAGTCTTGTAATAATCAGTCCTGAACGGTAAATAGCACCACCGTTTAATAAGTACAGCATGGACTTTGATCAGCTGACAAAAGTTTTATTGTGGTCCCAAGGTCATGTTCCAGTTATGGTAGCCTTCTGCATGTTTACCGTAGCGGCGGCTACTAACTGGAATAAACTCCCCAAAATCATCCATACTTGTACCAACCTGTCTTCCTTTAAGTCTCTTAAAATCACATTTCCTTAATTTATGCTTACTTTTACTGTACTGTTGAGTATTTGCCCCATGTATGTAAGCTGCACCTCAGAATAGTTTTCTAGATTGATGGCGCATTACAAATGTTGTATTATTATTATCACTTCATCAAATTATGCCATTTGAAAGGTGCTCAAAAACTGGAAGCGAAGCATTAATTTTAGGGCTATATTTTACAAACAATGACAAGAAATCATGTGCTAAAAAGTTTATGGTTTAAAGCTATACATTCCAATAATACCGTCCAATGCATGGTTTTAAGTTCTTATGTGATAATTGCAATTATGTGGTCATATACACTTCAATAACAATGTATATTATGGAATTAATATTAACCAGATTTATTTTTTTCTAATTTAATGTAGGTAGATTTCCTATGATATTGTGGTCTGTCCCAGTGGTCTGCTATTTATAAAGTTCATTGTGGCTGTAAGTTATAGCATGGCCACCTCTATCACATTTCCTGGCATGGATAGCAACCATCAATTGTGCTTGTGCACTCATGCATTGTATTTTCTGACAAAGTAGTTCTGACCTCCATTCACTAAGGTCACCAATATTGGATTATAAGCCTACTGCCATGGGGGATTACGATCTATTGTCCATGCATCCTGTCATGGGGCTATCAAATTCAGAGCTGGCTGGTCAAGTCAATTTATTCTGTAATGGTTAAAATAATGTCATGTATCTATTTAAGTTATATTATTATTATTCACCGGTTTCAATTTATAATATACTTCACAAATGTATTTTGAATTGCTATAAATAAATGAAATGTTTGCGGTGTATACTTGAACTTCAACTTGGATTTTCTATACGTGTGACATGAACAACTTAATGATAACCTATTATGCACAGTGCTATTAGCAAATGTGTTCTTTATGTTCAACCACTGCAACTAGTGCTTATTTTACAATGCCCAAGATTATTCTAGACATTTGATTGGTCAATTGTGTGTCACGTATGATGTTAATTATTTTGCACCAATGCATGATCTACCGTGCAATGGAACATGCGGCCGTGCAATGGAACACGCGGCCATGCAATGGAACACGTGGCCGTGCAATGGAACATAAAATCTAGCCATGTCCGCACTATCCACACGGTACCCGGGGGTATGAACATGTTGTGTTAATTTGTAAGGGTGTAGAATAATCGGCTGCCCTGCCGATTTGGACTAAATAAAGGGGATAATTTATAACTTGCCTAATTTAGAGCTAGCTTGCCTATAGCCCTAAATGTAACTGACGGTAACACACACAACAATGTCCTATTTTTTTATTTAATACTAATTAAAAATCAAATAAAAGGGCATTGTATAAAAAAAATAATGAATGGATTGCATTTATGCAAATAATGTGGCAATTCTTTGACAGATTGAACAGGTTCCATTCAACTCGGCTCAGCCTCGTTGAATGGAACCAGTGGAATCTTTCAACTCATGAAATACTCTGCCCCATTGCACTCATAACCACTAATTGTTTGTATATTATTTCAAAATACAACAGTGCAACAGCACAAAACGATACTACTTTATAACTAGAGACTGTGTCGACTGAGCCAGTAGGCCTAACATCAGACCAACCCCTAACGCCGGTTAATTTTATGCAGGACGAACTGGAAACATTTAAAAAGATTTAAGTTATATCATGAAGATATTTTCTTTCAAGGACTTAACGTTTAATTATTAGCACTGTTTTACCAAAAGGCATATAAATCAGGTGATATTTATGTCTTTATTTACAGTAGAAAGCTCTGTGATAAAACTGTTTTTAGCAAAAAGAGAGTTGAACACCCCCATGTTACTTTAAACAAGCTATTTTGTTTGCCCGACGTTATTGTTATATTTTGGCACACAGTGAAAGAAAAGAGACATGGGATGCTCGTTTGTCATGAAAGTTGGTACATTTAAAGTTGGAAAACATGCTTCTTAAATGCATTAAATAAAATGGCCAGCTTTGTATAAATGAATCTAGTTAATCAACGGTCTGCCTTGGGGTTCTCGTATGATGCAGTCACGGGCGGGTAACACGATCGCTGGATGGACGTAACGAGCTAGGCCGAT
>JAODAI010362147.1:0-15273 GCA_027575025.1 Scotoplanes globosa | reverse complement strand
TTGATGAGGAGAACTATTCAGTGTCCCTTTTGAATAGAAACTATTCAATTTGAATATGTACTTTTTAGAGTGTAGCTGAGAAAGGTTGCGGGGATTAATCGGGTATGATAGGAGAATGTTGGAGGATATATGGGAGGAGATTGGGATGAATATGAGTCTTATAGAGATAGTGATAATGGGGCGCATGCGGTGGGCTGGACATTTATAACGTATTTAAAACGTATTGATGATGAGCGACCCTCCAATACGAAGGTTGTTGGATGGGGTATGTGGGGAGACCTCGCTTGAGATGTAAGGACAGTGTTGAGAAGGATTTTAGGAGGCTGGAGGTGGTGGAGATTGACGGGTCATGGATACGAATAGAGGGATGTGTAGATCTTTGGCCAATGATATGATTGACAGTTACTATTTTCTTCATCAGTCCTCGTTGGTGATTAAAGAGGTATATAGAGATATATATAGAGAGGTGTATAGCGCTGTCCAATAATGCGACATTCAGACTCAATTAGTGTAATATCCATGAACTTTTGTTAGGGGTCCATTGGGCCTATGTAGAGACATAGAGAAAGAGGGATACCAACAATTAAATTAGTGACGGGTATAATTGATTTATTGTTGACTACAATTTAATGACTGATATCGACAATTAAAGTACTGATATTAATACATAACAACACATATCATTAACTAAATCAGTGATATTAAGAATTTAATTGACGATATTGATGTTTAGCAATTAACTATTGTCAAAATAGCAATAATTTCGTAATATCAATCGTTATCTCTTTACACCAGCAATTGTTTTCAACATACTTACCCATCATCTATATAACTATACATAATTATTATTAGTGTATATATATTGTTTTGAATATAAGTTTGCTACTGTTTTTTTTAAAATACAATATTAATGTTGCGGTTTGACCATTAATAATTGTTATATTACTATATATACGGTCGTGTACATGTACATATATTGTAGAAAAATACAGATTAATGTTTGACTTTCCACAAAAGGCTGAGGTCCTGACGCCGTGGATCCACATACATATATTTATAGGGTATTCTAGTGAACATGGCCGCATATTCGTCGTCCACGATCCCTGGAATTATTAAAATGTTTTAATATCTAAAACTAATATATAATCATCTCTCTCTTCCCAGATCCAAAGCCGCGACCCTCCAATCGCAATCCCCTCCCGCCCTCATGAAATCTCTGTCAACACAGTCCTTTCATCTCAAACGAGGCTTCCCCCTACCCCTTCTATCAACTTCTAAGTGCGATATCACCATTTTAGGATGTAACACTCCATACATATGCTCTACATGTTCAGCCCACCTCATGCCTCCCATTTACGAACCTCCCCATTATATCTCCCATCTCCAGATATCATTCCACTCAGATAAGTAATATATATATAATATATATATATATTGCGCGATGGGCTCGTCTTTGTGTGTTTGTTTTTCAGATATATGTATGTGCCATTTGGAAGATACACTTGTTAAAAATTGTCCTAAACCTAGATTATATCGCCAGTAAGATATATTGTAACATTGTAGGATACCTGAAAAAATACTAAAAATTACATTTTTCTTCAAAGAATCACCCCTAAATCTTAATTCTTAACTGCCTCCCCTACGCCCTCTGAGAAAAATGACAATATAGGATATATTATAACACTGGAAGGTACTTGAAAAAATACTAAAAATTACATTTTTCGTCAAAAATCACCTCTAAATCTTAATTCTTAACGGCTCCCCCTACGCCCCCCGAGAAAAATTGACAATATAGGATATATTGTAACACTGTATGGTACCTAAAAAAATACTAAAAATACATTTTCCTTCAAAAATCACCCCTAAATCTTAATTATTAACTGCTCCCCCTACGCTCCCTGAGAAAAGTGACAATAAAGGGTTATTTGTTCTGATATCCATATATTATTTTTAATGATTTTCTACAAGTTCTTAACTGCTTTCACAATTTACCGTAAAAACAGTGTCGGATGGGAAATTTTCTAGTCTCGATGCTAGGATATTGAGACTGGTCGGTTGCGATAATAATTAGATATTCTAGTTACTTCGGTTTGTCGGAAACAGACATTTACTGCTCTATTCGTAAACTGGAAATCTTGGTCTCCCCAAAAATATAAAGTGTCTACTATTACACCTTTACACGAAAGAGCAGGGCGACTGTGTTCCTCTCATAAATAATATTAGTTGTTTTTGTTAATTACAAATTGTCAGATTGTTTTTCGTTGCATTAGCCTGAATATTAGTCGTTTGACTTCGAAATATTGCGCAATGTTGTCACTACATATATTCGCTGGTAAATCATTCATTATATTAGTATGGACCACTTCTATATTTATATATATATAAAATAGTATATATAATATAATTATATATATTATATATATACTATTCATATATTATATAAGGGGATTCAATGTTTTTAGCGAAATTATCTTTAGTTTCATATATATGTTTCAATTATCAATAGGAATATGTATGAATACCATTCTAATGAAATTATACATATTTCATTTCACAATGATGCAGTTTAACTCTTAATAACACCACTATTATAAAAAAATATATATATTTCCCCTTATGGTACCTCTAGTAGATAAAATCCAATAAGGGGAAAGCCGAAAAAGTATGTATCTGGCGCTATATACCAATCGAAGTTGCCGTACATGCCATACTGTGATGATACGTTGTACCGATTGTTTAGTAAAGAACCTATACCTAATATACCCCCTCACTTCATTTTATTGGTGTTTTCTTAATTTCCCCCTATGGTGCGTTTTTGCCTATTCACCATATGAGTCGAATAAGTGGTATATATATATATATATATATGCTTTCCTCTAATCAATCAACAGAGTTGCTCTATTATATCCCATGGTCTATATCAAATAAGTTCAATATTGACAGTATACACATGCTATAAATACACACAGAGACCACTTACTGGGAACGTCTACCCCGTTTGGCTTGGGTTAGTATGCATGTATTCATCGATAGACTACACATGTATAACTAAAACTGTCGAAGAAACCAATTTATCGCGTCAATGTTTGCCAAATCGATTGAAAGCTAAAACGTGTTTGAACACAAAGTTTACCCAAAAAGAAAGCAATTTACTTAAGATAATATAGATAGGCCGATCTATAATAATTATTACCATTTAGGTACCACAGTGTGGCCTGCTTATAGCATACTACAAAAGATTGGGGTTGGGGTGTCAAGTTGTGTTAGTAAAGTATACACTGCACACCAGTGCATCTGGCCTAATGGGGACAGGCCAGACACCTCAATAGTGCAGTCACTCCAATAATTCAATTACCCATCGTCAAAGTCAGTTTTATGGTTCGGGTTACATCACGACGTGTATGGCAGGCCAAATGCTCAATAATAAGATAAACCATGCTTGTTTATCGACCGAAACACTAAGTCTTTTGACAATAAACCAAGTTTATCAACCAAAAACTTAGGCTATCCAATCGAAAAACTTGGATTTTCAAATCGAAGCACTTGGTTTACGGAGTTGAAAAACTCGGTTTATATAATCGAAAACCTTGGTTTATCGGTCGAAAAACTTGGTTTGTCGGTCAAAAAATGGGTTTGTCGATTAAACTTGTTTATCTAATAAACGAACATTTGGCCTCCAATAGAACTGGCTGTTGGAATGGTCTACTGCATGTAATACGATGACGCACTCAAACAAATTTGTCTTTTTCGTGTAAATAAAATTCCAACAACCCACGATTCTATATTTATTCAAAAGAGCATTAACAGCCTCCTATTAAGTAAAGGACATACACATAACGGTAAATGGTGAGGATTTTTTATTTTCCTGACTTTTCCTCTACCTTTTCGATACATTTTAATGTCATACCCTACAATTATCGGACCTATTTAGGAGGTACATGACAGTTAGAATCGAATGCTACAAAATGTGCAATTTATTGCATATTACGTTTTCACAACAATGGGAATAATTTTGATGTGTTGTAACACTATTATTTGTAACTCGATTGATATTTAATATTGTGTAAGTCTGGACTTATAATGAAATATATACATGCCTTGTACAACAAAAAATACCTAAGAAAAAACAATATAATAAAGTACAAAATGTACAATGTCGTAATAAAGAGTGAAATACATTATAAAATAATCAAAATATCACACTACAATTATTGTTCGTACATACCACGTCCCGAAATATATTCGTCACGTAGGTTTTGCCTTCTCGTTGTCTTCATATTGAGTTACAGGTAAAGTGTTTTTTTAGATTTGACCTCAGATGTGAGGTAATTTCGCGGGTGGTTCTGACATTGGCGATTTCAGCTTTATGCATATCTATCTTGTGGGTGGGGCTACTCCCCTCCTCTTATCCCCTATATCAGTCAAAGAATACCCGAATGACTTGAACCTCGACATGTCTATCGAAAAATATGTTATACATATCATGGAGTGAAACAAAGCTCAGTATGCCTATGAATTATGTTATCTTTTCGTAATTATCAGCCAATTAAAAAGTTTATGCTATCTTTGAATATAATGTAACTCCGTTATAATCTAGAATAAAGAAGACAGGCATGGCATGGTATTGTGAATATATTTCAGGAAGGGCATATAAAGAAATTTTATTTTATAATGATTTTTTAGCATTTTTTATGTATTTCATTATTTTATACGATTATTTCCAATATGTCATTGTTTTGCTTCTTAATTGTTTAGTTTTATCAGTGTTTTATTGATTGAGATGAAATAATCTGTATCTGACAACAAGTTCAAACTTATACCCTAAACACAATGACAATCCAGTCACTAATAGCAGTATTTCAACACATATTCAATCTGTACTCGAATGCTTTTTCTGTACAAACATATGCAATAATTGCACATTTTTAAAACATACCATTTTAAAATTAATTTCACACTTACAGGCAATTTGCAATGTGGACGGATATGGTATCAAAATATGCGCAATATAGTAAAGAAAGATTGAAGAAAAATCATGGCACGAGTGACTGAAATTCGAGAGTTGACAATATAAATGGGGATCTTGGAATTATCCCCCATGTAAGATAGGATTTATTAACTAGTAATTACAAATATTAATGTATAAACATTTGCTTGCAATTTGTGTATAGAACATGATTTTTATAATCACAGCTAGTTTCAAATGATATGGATATGTATGGACTGATACCTTAGTCAGAGATGTAACCCATGACGTCATACATATAAATAGCCCCAAACAGTTCATTTATGAATGTGATCTAATAGCGACATCCTGGCATGCCAGATGATTGGACTTGTAATGATACACTGTAAAAACACATTGGTCAAACTTGACCAAGTCTTGGTCAACTATGCACGGAACCAATTTTTGGTCAAAGTTTGTGTGCATTTTCCCATTGAAATTTTTGACCATAGTTGACCCATTATTGGTGAAATTTAACCAATGTGTATACAGGTAATGGTTAACTATGCACCAAACCAAATATGCTCAAAATTGCAATGGGAAATTGCGTACAAAGTTTGACCAAATTTGGTTCGGTGCATAGTTGACCAAGACATATTGAAATTTGACCAGTGTGTTTTTACAGTGTAAGGTCATGAGTTACAATATGGAGAGATGATGATCATATTCCAGTGGCTCAAACTGCCTGGTGTATCAAGGCAATGTGTGGCTCCCAGATCAAATTACGGAAAGGGACCAGGGAATTTAACCAATCAATCAATAGTATTTTTTCCTGGCCGAGAATCGGTGCACTGTAAAAACACATTGATCAATTTTGACCAAGTTTTGGTCAACTATGCACCCAACCAAATTTGGTCAAAGTTTGTGTGTAATTTCTCATTGAAATTTTTGACCATAGTTGATCCATTATTGGTGAAATTTGACCATTGTGTATACAGGTAACAGTTAACTATGCACCAAACGAAATATGTTCAAAATTGCAATGAGAAATTGCACACAAAGTTTGACCAAATTTGGTTCGGTGCATAGTTGACCAAGAGTTGGTCAAATTTGACCAATGTGTTTTTACAGTGTGGACCGTTGCCAATGTTCCAATATCGTAAGCTGAACATCAAGTGAGAAGGGAAAACGTAAAATTTTAAAGTATTTAATTTGGTGTATATTTAAGATAATTTACCATGAAATGTCGTCAAAAGCGTGAACAATTTTAGACACGTGGATAAGATCACAACAAACATAACGAAGTTACAAAGTTGCACTGTCTACCAAATAGCCTATCATAACTATTTGAAGCAAACAATTATATAACCTATACCAATATTGGTAAGTTTTGCAACACCAGACAATATATTCGATTTATCAGGACGTTGGTTATTAGACCAGGATGTCTTCGTCAAATTGACCAGGTGTGTGTAACAACAATAACATAGTGCTTTACATAAGTAATACCTCAAAGCTGTTTACAAAAATCAACGAGGAAAATAATTAATGAAAATGAAAGTTGTGAGATGTCTTCGGAATGTTTGGAATAAACTCATTTTATCTTTAAATAAGCTCATTTTCACAATTTTTGCATAATCTTGAATATGAGTGCCATATGAACCTGATGGTCACCTGGTAGAATTTACGGAGTATGTTTATAGGGTAGAGATGTTTGTTCATCATAGGTCAAGTCTTCTTCAGGTATAGGGATGTGTAATATAGGTCAAGTATTCGTTCTTCATTATTTATATTATATATATATATTCCTTTGGAAAGTGTTAACACGTACAATACCATTATGAATTTATATATACAAATAAGTTATTTGCATTGCATTTCAGTAGTGCAACATGATAGACGCAAGAGCTTGTATCACAAATCAAACACATGCAGGTGTTGAACTTTTCGATACTGAAATTCGAAAATAAAGACTAAGCTGAGTATTATATTATAGTTTGGCCAGCTGGTTGCTATTAATTAATGATTACACATGACGTCACACTAACACAAATACACCCGATAAGTAGGCCAATAATTGCTGTCATTGTGTATGAGCTAGCGCACAAAATCAACATAAAATACATTAAATCACTTATCGTGTATAGGACTATACTATGAAAAACTTTAGTCACTTAATTAGTCACGTCTATATTGAAAAAAATATTATATATAGATTATTTCAAAATAATACAGTACAATAAGTTTATAAGTATATCGTTATATATGTTGTAATGAACCAAATTAAATTTACCTAATACTCTTGTTGGTATACTCTAAAAACATCCTGGTTAGATTTAACCAGGATCGGGGTCACATATCATCCATACATATCCTGGTTACCCTTAAAAATTAACACTTTTCTGGTTAATTGAAACAATTTTAACCAGAAAAGTGTCAATCTTTAACCAGGTATATGTTGTTATTTTAACCAGGATATACATGGATGATATATGACGCCGAACATGGTAATTCTAACCAGGGTGTTTTTAAAGTATAATAGCGGCAGAGTAGTGAGATTATTACTTATAATATATACTAATAGGCCTTAATAATAATAATAATAATGATGATTTGTAATAATAATAATGACGCTTCATGCATGTGATATATAATGTACCACAATAACTCGAACACATTCAATGTTCATGACAATTAAAAATATATCAATTATAATGAAGTATGAAAGATGAAAAACGTCGCACCTTAAAGCGCTTCACAATGAAATAAAAATAATACATAAATTCTGAACCGCATGCATGACACGAACATATTCAATATTCCTGAAAAATAAAAACATTTTAACCATAATGAAGTATGAAAAGATAAGTCTTAAGAAACTTAAAAGGAGGGACCACCATGTGTCACATGATTTTGTACTCTCTGGTAATTGATTCTAAAGTGTATATACCTAGCTTACAAATACAAAACATTTACTGCCATAACAATTGATGTTGGAAAGTGGCTATACTATTTAAACTTTACTGGAAGAGCACATGTTGTGAGATGGTTTATAAGACTGAATCAGTTCACCAATGTAAAGCGGCAGATTACATATAAGCCCACAAAAGGTAACGAGCATTTTGAAGGCAATGTGAGTCCTGGAAGGCTTATTTAAGTTCACGACACCAAGCAATCACCGAAGTGGGAGAAGCAAAGGCTTTTAAATTACAACTTCACTTCGAGTGATCATCGAATTCATCAATTTGAAGTCAATTTTCTATTTATTTTTTAATTTGAGAAAGTCGTTCGCACGGGAAAACCGTGATTGTTCTCAGATGAAAACCGATACTGTGCTAGACCCGACCCTGGATTCGAACCCTGCATCTCCCAGCTGTTGAGATGCATAGATTATAGAGCCACCAAACTTACCATCTCAGCCACAGCACTGGTCAATAGAAGACAGTGCAAATCATAGGCCAAATTAAAGATAATTGCAAAAATCAAGCTTTGAAGATACAAGGACTTTTCTGGTAAAGATCAATTAGTTTAACCACGTTATAATATCAATTATTATGGCAGTAAATGCTTTGCCTTTGCAGCTGCTACATTTTTTAATCAGTTACCGAAGAATATCACATTTTGTGATATATTGATCCATTTAAAAAAGTGTCTTAAGATTTATCTTTTCACACTTCATTTTGTAATTAATGCATATTTTCGTATATGTTTGGACATTGTTTGTTTTATGGTCTTGTGCAATATATTGTATCTATATTTCTTCGTGAAGTGCTTTGAGATTTGACCTTCTGGTCGTAAGCAGGAATTGCGCCAATTAACTAAATCCAGTGAACGGGGGCAATTATTGATTATTTTCGCATGAATTGTCTTGAGGATACTGATTTGATGTAGGTAATTTCCTTTTGTTTAATTCCAATCTTAGGTTAAGCCGTTGTTTGTATAATGTATATTCATGTAGTATTATTGTACAGTAAATAATCTAAAAGTAGAATTATGCCGTTGTTAAAATTGACCAATTTTAGACATGCATGATTATGCATCTAATTTCCGGGTAGTAATTATTATTGTTTTGGTGCTTATAGGCCTTCCAATTATGCATGCGCTCAGCCGGTGGCTTCCTTGTGTCTGTCATGATCTTGTCAATTGTGGTATTATTATCAGCCTAATAATGCCATGAAAGAGTCGTGAGAATAACCGCCATAGCTAACTATAAATTATATATTATCGTAAATTATAGTTGTTAACACAATCAATTAATTAATTATCACTGTATTTTAAATTGGCAAATGTCTGTAACAAGCTATTGTTTAATGGTGCCGTACTAGGAACTTTTTCCTAGTCCAACATCACTTGATTTGTTTGAACATTCTCCAACATAAACATGATGTGGCCTATACCGTACCACCGACCCAATCTGCCATTTCGTCGACCATTCGGGTGTCATCTTGAATTTTACCGGGAATATAACAAATAAGTAATGTTTTGAGTTGAATAGAATCAATCTTTTAATGAATAAAATAGTTTGAACCATTGGTAATTTGGGCGTATCCCCGTTATGATCATTAGAACAATATGGCATTTGATTGGGAAATGGCGTATAAATTATGGTAATTATAATACATCAATTCACCCTCTCTAGTATTACCAATATACCCCAAGTATTACCATTGGACGGATGGCCTCTCGCATGATTTGTATTCATAGTATAGATAGGGCAGATTCGGTTCATTGATCAATCACAGCGATGGAAATGGGCTACGCCCACAATTGTTTAAAAAAAATATGTTATATATTTTTTCTATATTTCGAACACGGATTATGAAAGATCGATAGCGATTTCCCATATAGTACAAAAAAACTCCTGATCCTAACCCTGTTTTCTAATCGATGTGGTTTCTCGAAAATTGTCTATTTTGTGATTCTACTTCATTTATACTAGGAACAAAAATAGGGTAGACGTTCAATTTTTCATTCCTCCATTTATTCATTTATTGTTTCTTCACAATAGTTATATATTTGAATAATTTTTACAATAATAATGTCATATAATATAGCAAAAAATATAAAGATATGTTCTAACTACCATGAAAGGAAGTATACTAACAATCCTAGATGATCTTGTCGAGAGTGCATTCAACATGTAGACAATCGAATAATGCATTTAATTATTAATTTAATGACAGCTTAATTAACCTCCCTCCACACCCTTTCATCAACAAGAGTAAAATAAATAGCTACATCATGTATCAATAAAATTAAACTAAAAGTCTTCTTTTAATATTTACTTAAAGATGCCCAGTAGCGGTGCCACGTGACCCACATTCTAAATATTTGAAAATGTAAATACAACAAATGTTGAAAATATATAATTTTAGAACATTCTCTTTGCCGATTTTCGATCGCGCATTTGTATGTATATTATGCGTTTGGTATAAATGGATATTTCAACTCACATATTTTTTGGTAAGCAGAATACTAGATTTAGTCCTATCTTTGAACGACTTATTATATTATCTGGTCAAACAAAATAGTCATTATCTATTCCTTCCAATATCGACTACACGTACACATCACACGCGGTATAGTATATACTGTGTGTACACATACAGTATGTACGGCCATGATATGATACGGCATTTTGTACTGTGTCGCACGCGTGTCGTATACAGTGATAGTGATAGTGTATAAGGAATACCGTACGCATACTATACCGGTATACGTACTGCATGTATGCAAAGTATATCGATTACAATATGTATCTGAAATAAAAAAGCGGTCCGCAATTTGTTGATAAACAAACGAGCCACGTGGTATCTTTAAGCACCTTATTGAGGAACATCTGCCCGTCTTCGGGGAAAGCATGCATGGTGCGGTGTCGCCCTTGCGAATATATGCCCACTGAACCATGAAGAAAACATGTTCTACGGATGGGGTCAACCCCATGTGTGGCTGAAACCTAAGTTATCCATAACTAGTGTGGGTAAGTTGTTCACCCATATGGTAATCACATTACTTTATGTCAATTATTCATACCAAATAAGCTGGCAATTGTGATATGGTATATCGAGTTACTAATACCAACAAAAAGACCAATACAATATTCACGATACTTCCTAAATCCTACAAATGAGCTTGGCTCGTTCTATATCAGTACAGTAATCATCCCAATAATACTATAAAGTTGAACTGCGCGTGATGTGTCTGATTTTACCGAGTATATATGACCACTGATGAAAAAGTATAATCACTCATAGTCCGTGAAATATGAGGAGCTTGGTTTAAATAAATTCGTCCCAGCTCAGTTTGTTAAACTACTGGTTGCATGGCCTACATAACGCAGATAAAGTTCAAGACAAGCTATAGCGAGAAAGGGGACCTCCGATGCAGTTAAAACACACAGTGACCCCGAGGCCCAAATTAAATTGCCATAGATACATAAATTGACGTAGTTAACGCATTTCCAGGTGAATTGAATCTATTTTTTCCAGATCAAGGTATATAATTAATATAGGACTGTACATTAAGATACATCAGTATCGCACTGGCAGATAATTATATATGCATATGCTGAATTTTCACCAGTCATTAATTCCACCGATAAACTTCGTTCTAGTTTTCGTGGCTACAATGCACAAACAAGAGCGTTTATTTGCCTATAATATGCATGGCGCGCGTATACTGTACCTACTGCAGACTGTCATATTTTCAAAATAAAACAACGCCCAAGTTAAAAGACATCATGCACTGAAAACTGTAGACCCGAGGCCAGATTCTGTCAAACCTATCATCCCACATTTTATAACTTAGCCGGGTCTAAAACAAACATGGACAAAATTAAGCTAATTCAATAATGTCTAAATTCGAGAGAGACTCGTGCAGGAAACCGTGGCAGAAATATAGACTGTTTAGTTTAAAAATGGGTTAACATTCAATTAAAATCAGGTCAATATTGATGACCGAAAAAGGCCGTCAGCAGAGAGACTGTATCTATGGTGTAGTTATTGCTGAGGTATAGAAAGTAACCTACATTCAACTTTTGGGAAATATCATTTAACCCTATCGAATCTGAGCCGCATTACTGTCGAAATAATTAAACGCAGGCGTTGGAAATTGAAATGGCGTGTGTTGATATGAGACGATATACATATTATCTCTCCGTCGGACGAGAAAAATACACAAATATCCCCAGCCTCATGTGTTTTATGTGCCGATATATGTATATGAACATGTGTGTATGTATACATGCTATAATGAATTATGAACCGGCCTTGAAGAGAACACAGATAGCATAATAATTGACAAAGGAGAAATACACAATAATCATTGCTAGATTGTAATTTTTCGATATCCCTTCGACCTTCGGTAACACATTTTACTATATCATATCATATTATGTTATATATGGATATAATGTATATACTGGACCACGAAGACGTGAGATTCATTTTAACAAAATGGGAGAAAATCGCTAAAATGTAGTGTATCTTTAAATTATCCCAATTGAAATAAATATATTTTATTTGAAAGGTGGATGGTATATAGTTTCCAAATGGAAATTAGTTGGCATAGGCTATATGCTATTTGGTTCACTATTTAAGTTAGTCATCAGTAACAGAATGGTCATACTACAACAAATTCTGGAAAAAACTATACCCAGAGGATGGTATTAAATACACTATTGCCGTGTCAAAATGAGCATAGGAATGTCAGGGTCATATTGATAGTAGTACCCCCCCACAACCCCCTCCCCCCCAAAAAAAAAAAGAAGGATCATGTATCTTCTCTTGGTGGACGTGTCTTTATAAAAGCGAATATAACTGGATCCTGAATACGGGTGATGATTATATTCCAGTGGCTCTATAACATGTTCACTGGCGCGGATCCAGGGGGCGCAGGGGGCGCGCGTCCCCTATTTTTCACTTTATTGCATAGACGTTACACTATTCACTGATAATTCCATTCCAAAAATGTGTTGGGCGCCCCCCCCCCCCTTTCTAAACGTCCTGGATCCGCCACTGAGGTTAGTCAAATGCTTTGGGTGGATCATATAACCTTTGCATTGAAAAGGGTATGGAAACGTAATCAATAAATCAATAGATCAATATTACAGTAACTAAACAGGCATTATTGAATAAATAACAATGCAACTTATAATAAATTGTGATGTAGATTGGGGACATATGTAAATATGACGTCACAGTTTAGTTGCAAACAGGAAAATGCACCCTATCTATGATCCTGTGCAACACCGCCATGCAGCTTCGTCCGAAAATGACCAAACTATACGCGGCTGTATATGCAAATATATGTTCCTAGCCAAGGATAGGGTTGTTCGTTATCGTGTTCAAAGACACATGTCCCCTTAGTTCCCTGTCACATGTGCAACGATTGACTTACTAAAGTTTACAAATTTGGAAATTCGTGGGATTCATGGGGATCTAATTCAGGTGTTTAGAACTGTTCATGGTATTGATAATTTGATTTTTTATAATTTCTTTTAGAAGTGTGATTATTCTGGCAATAGACTTGCAGAGGTGCAGGAAGTGATAGTTTTACATTGCGTCGGAGATATTCCAGGTTAGATGTCCGGTTAGATATATTCCTCTTACAGGATCGGTTGATGAATATGCCGGAATGACGTACCAGCGTCGCTGCTTTGCATGGATAACACACCCTTTTTAAGAAAGGTCTTCTTAGGTATTATTCACACCATGGATGGACTTTGGAGGTCCACTGGGTGATGGAGGTTCAGGTTCAGTTCAAATTCCTATTATTTATGTTGGTGCATGGATATGATATTAAAGTATCAGACAGTCAGAAAAGGTAAGACATTTGGGAACATATTTTGACAGTACTCTCTCTTGGGATAATCTTGATGTTTCCAAGACTGGAGCAGCGGCCAACATGCAGCTTAGAAATATTTCATATATTAGGACATAGGCGGATCCAGGACGTTTAGAAAGAGGGGGCGCCCTAAACATTTTTGTAATGTAATTATCGGTGTATTGTGTAACGTCTATGCAATAAAGTGAAAGGGGGCGCGCTCCCCCTGCGCCCCCCTGGATCCGCGCCTGTATAATTAGGAGGATATTTCTTGAAGAGAAGAGTGTTGATATTTTAATTCACGCGTTTGTTTCTTCAAAGCAGTGTTTTTGCTACTCGTCGTTGCTTTGGTTTATCTGTTCACCAGACGTAGACGCACAGGCTTAAAAAATCAAAATACTGCAGCACGAATTATAAATAAAAATCCTAGACGAAATCACATAAAACAATACTTTGTGACTTGTATTGCATGGCTAAGTTGTAATAACATATTATGGGCTGAGATTTAACCAGCTTCTACTATATGGTGAACTGCCGTTTATTTATATGTACCATCTCGTAATACGTGCTATGAATAGTGACATATTGGTGCAACCACGCTCTAACATTAAGCATTATGCATGGGTAAATGTTTTGCTGTTGGTGCTGCAACACTTTGGAATAATTTAACTGAGAGTGCCCGGCTATATGTGATACCTTGGATTCATTTGTTGTAAAGCTCTTTGAGCTATGGCCTTCTGGTCTTATGCAGGAAAGGCGCTATATAATTTGTCACTATTACTATTATTATCATATTATGAGACTGAACTATATGTCTTTACTGTCCTTCTTACTTAACTTGCTTTATATGCCTACTGCATTTTATGTGAAAAGTTAAAACCTTATAATTGTAATATCTTATTCTTACCAATGATGGTCAAGTGGTCTGCACTTTAAGATTATGTATAGGCCTACCCATTATGGGCGATGTCTTGTTACGCAATTACCACTTGACCAATCACATTTCTAGCCCGAAAAGTCCGGAATCGGGGCCATACACTGTAAAACTCAATGCGTTGGGATAACTCGAACACATATGCTGTACTGCATGGACAATTTTCAGTTCATTCAATTCGAAATGCAGTGGAAATTCAATTGAATTCAGAAATTATATTTCAACCAAGTCAAAACAAATTATACAAATCATTCACAGTAATATAGAGAGTAACGTAAAAGTTTTACAATATCTGAGATTGCTGTGAAAAACAAAGCAATTATATAATAATATATGTGTACACTAGTTATAAGCTTGGGTTCAATGAACTTTAAATTGTCTGTGCAGCATGTTACAGTTACATGTTCCAGATATTGCTGGTGTTGTTGGTATTATACAGAGTACAAGGTTCAAGGTTCAAATTTATTGACATATGATACATCAAAACAAACATCTTACAACTTGTGATAGATAATTAAGAACATATGATGGACACCAGAAAAACATACAATGCTTATCAAGGCTGGTGCCC
>JAODAI010361036.1:0-15276 GCA_027575025.1 Scotoplanes globosa | reverse complement strand
AGGACTTTGCTTCTGAAAATATTTATACCGCCGATAATAATAATAATCGCTCATTGGTTGATTTAATGCTTACATTATCCCGTTGACGTATAACATTTGTGAAAGTGAGGCCTGTGATTCGAATGGGTGGCGGTCAAAGGGGATCCGAAGAATATACGCCCACCCCACCGATACACCGATCCCCATCTCCACCACCGATCCCAATATCTGAGGACTCTTCCAATGCCTTTTCATACTCTGTTTATTGTAAAATTGGTCATATCCCAAAGACACCCTCCCCTCCCGCAATGCTCAGAACAAGTCGCCACCCTTACCAGGAGAGGCAGTTTCTAGAGGCAGATACCTAAAATATGTAAGTGTTCATACACAATATATCGTATAGAAAGAATGTTGGTAACAAGTATTGGTTGCTTGATGGAATTTAACATCTCAGAAACCATGTGGGTTGTTAATAGCACCGTCCTCTGAAAGTTACCTAGTCGAGGATCACTGGACTGTTGACAATGTTCCAAGAGATGTTCCTCTCTCTATAGTCAGATAGTGCAAGTAACATGGGAATATTTTAGCTCTGCACCCTGGTCCAAATTGTGTCCTCAGTTTTAAAGCATCGGGAAGTGAGTATAGGTAAATGTGTATGTCTCACCCCCCATTGGGAGCAGACAGGTAATACCTGAAAATAACAAATAAAATGAGGAATTAGGAATTGGGGACGAAATAAAAAAAATGGTGCAAGATGTATAATATGATATATATTTTCTAATTTGGTTATATTTTTCGTATAACACAATTTTCATATTCCGGCCACTTTTTAACTTAGAATGGGTACCTGCAGGTACATATCGTAAGAAATAAGATCCAGTGTAGTATAGTTGTAATAATGACTTACTGTGAGTGAAATGTGGCAGTATATTTCATGAGTTTAAATAATGAACTGGTTCATTTCAACGAGGCGGGGCCCAGTTGAATTAAACAATTTCAATATTTCGACGAATGAAATATTATGCCACATTGCATGAATAAAAAACATTCATTATTTGTTTTATACAACACCCTTTTATTGATTTTGAATTATTAATGTCGAAAAATAGAAGGAAAAAAAATATAATAAATTGTACCCTTTATTAACTCAGAATCAGTAACAGTTTTGACTTGGCAAACCGGAATTACTGCACCGAAGCACACGTATGCATGATGACATACCCGGCTACTTTGCTCATAGTGACTGCACTGACGGCATGGGTAGAGTGTTTGAATGAATACAGTGGCCATTTGATTGCGTCGTGTTAAAGTAGCCCCGTATATACATTTATGTCCCATTGCACTATGTGCATATACATCTAGCATACTGCACTCACAAGAGTCCCAGCCAGTGCTACAGTGCACTTATATCAATAACACGTGACTAGCATGTGTCCAATCAAATCACTAGTACAAATTTGGGTGTTGTATGAAATAAACATATTGATATGTTATGAACTTTATTTTCGTAGATCTAGAATTCACGATTCGTACCGATCGATAACTTGAGTTAATTGCTGGTAGATTTTTTTCAAATAGCTTGTAGAAATAATGGCATCAGCTGTTTTTAGCAAACACAATTGTTAGTGTATACCATTGTATTCCTTGCTGAAGCTCGTTGTTCTGTTTACCTTGTATAAATATTGGTAATAGTTGTTTGTAGCTTAATTGTTGTAGCCCAAATGCTCGATTCGATCGACTCATGTGACCTACCGTGACGCAGGGGTTCGACGAGTTCACCAATGACTTAGGTAATAATTATAGTATGCCTCGGAATAATTCGATAGATGGATGACATATGATAAGTTCTGCATATTAGTATTATGTTTAAAATAACTAAATACCTCCCTGGACTAACGCTCTCGTTTTAAAATTGAAAACTTAAATGTTACATTTTCGCTTTAAAATAATACATTTTCTGGATGTGATCAAATATTTTTTAATATACAAATTAGTGCCATTATAGATCATAAACCGTTTCATGACTTCATGAATACGCATTCTGTATGTTATTTTAATAACCGGTAAAATTGACTTATTATCACTCTAAGATTAAAAAATATTGTATTTCTATTACAATAACAAATCTGCTGGGACATGTGATAAATTGAATTTTGAATACGGTACACGAATCAGTATCATCGTGTATCATATAATTTGTGAGGTATGCCATATTTGTGTGAACTACACATTACGTAAGACACTGTGAAAAATATACAATGTGCATTACTCCAAGCCAACATTTACCAAAGTTTCAATCCAGGTATATTGCCAAAAAGCAATAATTGAGTTGCAATTAGTATCGGTCTTATCGGTAGCGACAATTGATTATATTTACAGTGGCCTGGCAAATAGAAAGTTCCTTTGGTGAGTTATTGAAACTAATAAACATCACTCATAAGTCATATTGTTTTGGTTCATTTTAAACTTAGAAAACAAGCTTTTTTCCTAGCATGTTCAATCTTACGTAAATAAAACTAAACACGCGACACCATTTACCTGTTTTTCACATTTCGATCACATTTTAACTATATCAGTGGTAAATTGATTAGCATTTTAAGCTTCACAAACATTGGGCGAAATATCCATGGTTTTGATAGGATGTGCGATATCATTATTATTATTACGTACAAACATATATTATTATCATACACATCAGTAAATGCCTATATGTAATACCTACATAATTACAGTATTATATATACTGTGGGTGTATAATAGGTAGGCCTATATCATGTATGTATGTCAATAAACGGTGCATGACTTGGTTGTTAAAGGGGAATTAGAACCTGACAATAATGTTAGCTAGTATTGAAGAGGAGCAAATTGTAACATCTACACCATTTTGTAGATAATTTGTTCCTCTTAAATACTAGCTAACATTATTTTCAGGTTCAAATTTCCATTTATATATTATGAATAACTTAATTATACACACCTTGAGGAGCTGTAGCGCCATCAACTTGTATAGTCCAATAATGGTCATTCATTAATTCATTATTAACAAGACCGTTAATTGCTTGCACGGACTGACCGTAATACACATGATTTACTGATTGAAACCTGAATGGGATAACAACAATATACGACAGCATGTTACTGAGTTGCCAAGCAAAGAAATAGGCTTGACCGATCATATTGAAATAAGACTTAAGTCTAGTTGGGAAAATATTGAGATAATAGTATTACTATGAAGATAAGTATCAGCTTTCTAATGATGTGTAATATCATAGGGTTAGGCTATATAAATATTTCATATGACAACATGTATAAAATGAAGAACAATTTTCACTTCTGCGAAAGTAAATTACTGAGAAATTAGCAATTAATGTTCACAATTCACATCAGTACAAATTGAGCGAAATTAGTGTTGTTCTCAAATAGTATTCGTATTTTAATATTATTATTCGCAACCTGAATAACTACAATACTATTTGTGTAAACATCCCTTGGTAAGTGTGTACAAAAGTATAATTACGAAATGTATACAATGATGCGCCTCCTATTTATTCCAATATTGGTCGTTGTACATTTTTTGTTCAAAATTGTTACAGAAAGGCTAAAAATAGTGATTTGGGGCGGGTTTTGGTGATTTAAACTTACCAGACAGAATGTTGTAAATTATCAAATGTATTTTTTTTTCGCACCAAAATCCGTTTTTGCTACATTTCCCCTTACATTTAAAATGACAATTTGCGAGTTATACGACTCATTTTAATATGCTGGGTCACCCATAGGCCTATTCATGCGTTTTGCAATCGCCACCCAAAACAGGTGGTGGCATTGCATTTTCACCGTCCACCATCATTACTATTTAATAACATAACAAAATGTATGCCCATAGTATAGCATTGTACAGCTGTGAATGTATCATTTGATAGCCAAAGGTTTCAGCTACACTGTGTAAGAAAATCATAGATTTGTATCATTTTTGTACCCATTATGGCTAATTGTTTTGAAAATGTCTGAGGTGGGCAATCGCGGTAACACAAATTTCCAGGAGAGAGATGGGTACTTAACATAAAAACAACGTCGTCACAATGGTAATGTTATACTATTGGCCAATCAAATTATTGTACCTGGGTGACGCCCACCACTGGTCAAAAACCTCTTATGTCATATTTATTTATAGTTTAACGTCGGATTGTGAAAGAACAATATGGAATCTCTTATAACGGATACAATTTGGGTAACACCCTGACCCTAACCCCTTTTTATAATTAATTCCCATTTTGACATACCCATCTCTCTTCATCACGGGAATACAAAAATCACTGTCGGTTACGGTGGTGTGGTCACGATAGTGGAAAAAGGTAGAATATGTTCATATCTGATTTCAGTATTTAATCTGATTTCAGTATATTTTGTATTAATCCGGAACTATTTCCCGCAGTTTGTGGGAAAATACATCGAAGAAAAATATCTGCATCTGCAGATACAAGGATTTGTGAAATCTAGATAATATTTCCTTTTTGCGTCTCGTTTCTCAGCAAATCATGACCATTTCCAACAACAGTCATACGTATTATATGCTAAATATGCTAATATACCTATACAACGACGGTACTTAACTTGACATCACATTGTAGATAATAACATTTCAGTGTGTATCTAGAGTAAGTAGTTAGCCTATTAGTACATGACTACATATTATGCAGCGGCAGTCATACGTAATATAATCCACCGTTAAAACTCCGCGGTCGGATCATGAACTATTGTATAGCTCTCTATTGGGCTAGTATAACTTCCCAGCAAAGCTGGTACTCATTTTCACAGTTTGAGTAATGCTGAGGCAACAGGGATAAATTGCTTTTGCCCATTTACACAACAGAGCGCTCAGCCGGGAATCGAACCCGGAACCTCTGGCAATCATGCCTGACTCCGTAACCACTGAGCCACCGTTACAACACTGAGGTCGGATCATGGCGTATTTTATATATCTCCATTGGGGTATCCAATCCTAAGGTGTACACTTTGCAAAGGATGGATTCTATAATGAGCATAATATGGAGTGCGAAATAATCATTATATTTTATTATATACAATATGATCCTTATTATCGAAATGACAAAGTAATTCAGCTCCCTAATTGTAGTAAGTATAGTCGCAACATACCGTCCGCAGTGGCGTGTACAGTATTTTTTTACAGGGGGACGTGCATGTTGATTTTTTGTATATCCCACTGCTCTGGATGAGTGGTCTACGGAGATGGAGTTCCCCCTTCCCCATTGCCATTTTTGGTACGGCTTAGATCCAAAATGGTGCACTTATTTGAATACTTTTTCGTACTTTTTCGCCAACGCGCCAAAAATACTTGGAAAAGTCATTAAACTATTGTCGCTACATACGTTGCGTGGTGGTGGTAACCGTGTTATAATTTATTGGGGTATACATTAGAGGTGGTTAACCGAGATAACTTACGTGAATCCGCTCCCGGGCTGTCGTTCTAGTCGCACCATCGCGATGATCAGGTTATCTCCAGTTCCAACCGGTCCTACATAGGCCACCCATGTATTGGGCGACTGTCCTTCTTCAGCAACGACCTCGATGTTAAAATAAACTCTGTCCTCAGGATCTCTTGGCGGTATATAATTTTCTGCGGTTAAGGTAACAATTTAAACAACAATGGCGATATAAATTCATGACGAAAATTACACTTTGAATAATTTTAGACAAAATATATACATTACAATTCTATCGCCCTGAGCTAACTGTCACCATAATATTTCTGGCTTCAAGCAATTAAATCGCAGCTTCAACCACAATTGACCTTCGGAGAGGCTTACTAGAGGCTGAATTAGTTTTTGGGTAAGTGGAGTATAACTGTTCGAATGGAGAATCTTTCGTTCTTTACCAAAATCAAAGTTTGAATATATAATGGTAATTGTCACATTATTATATTTGAATTATTGTTTTTTGTTCAAAATCGGTTCATGATTTTAGCTTTTAGACGGGTTGACTTGATAATTAGGTTGCCCTTCTAAATGATATTAATACACCCGAACTTATATTTGGCACAATGGTGGGTGCATGAGCTTGTTAATTATTTGATCTACCCCAGCTGTGGGCCATATAGATTATATAATATGTCCGAACGCGAAATTGTTTTTTCCCAGGAAGGTTTTGGCAGGTATATTTTAGGCCTATATACAATGGTTGATTGACGTCCAATTGGCCAATCACATTGATGAAGCCCACTATTAGTTAAAACCTACTCTCTGTTACATTTGTATATAATTTGAAGTCAGATTATAAAAAACAGACGTTGGTTATATAAGGGATGGCAATGATAGGATTCCAACCCTAACACCTAACCTTGTTTTCTAATCCATTCCCGTTTTTCAAATAAGCCACATCTGCCGAAACCTTCCTGGGAAAAATAATTTCGCTACACACACAAGCACATGTATTTAGTTTTATTACATCCATCATTGACGATGTTGTTTGCTTGGTTTAAAATTAACCTCTACTATAATATAACGTGCGTTCGACCATGGAGCTACTATTATTATATAGTGCAGTCTGCTGTAGGAACTAATCCCCATGAGGCAGTCCAGTCCACTATGTGTGTGACCACTATGTATGTGACCATTATTTGATTACTGTATTTGTACTGTCCAGTATAATGTCAACTTAAGCAGCCAGTAGACCTATAATGTGGTGTGCAAAATAATAAAATAACTCAAGCAGCTATGAGCATAATTAAATTGTGTATCCCGTTATGCACGGGTCGGGCAGATATACATATTGTTTGGTATTATATTTATAGAGTAATGTCTTTGCTATTGTCAATTATAATCTCCTCACCATAGCCTGGCATAGCTGGGACTGTAACGGTACTGTAAGCTGGGGTGTTCACAATTGTGTGTTCCCACTATATACCGAGGGCGTGACGCCTGTTTATACACGGATGTTTGCAGTGATACCAGGGCAGGGGTTGTCACCCCCGGGACAAATTGCGTGACATGTAACGGGGAGGTAGCGGGGGGTTATCGGGGAATTTCCTTGTACCCCGCTAAGCGGGGATTTAGCCGGGATGTACACGAAAATAATGCCCCGCGCTGTCCGGGCATTTCAGGAATACAGCGGGGACTGTAACAGGGGGATGTTACATTTGTGAAAATAACATCCCTGTTAATACAGTCCCCGCCATGGTGCATATATTCCCGGCAAAATTGAAGCATATCCCGGGGTTAAAGTCCCGGCTTAAATTTGAATGCGACCATCCCGCATAAATTAACGTCACGTCTCCGGTATTATAGCGGGGACACAAAATATGAATATTTACAGAAAACTCTAGCAAATTCCCCCGCTATCCGGGGGGGGGGGGTACAATTGTTAAGTGAATACACTAGTATATTTAAGGAAAAGTCGCGGTAGAGCGGGGCACTATTTTGGCGAACATCCCTGCTAAAATCAGTATAGAATCTCCACTATCTAAGAGGACACCCCGGCTCAATCCCAGCATATAGGGACCGGGAAGAATATGATACGAATAGCTTACTAGTATTAGAATGCAATTTTAACTACCTAATTTTTCAGAGGACAATTTGGCATCACATAAGACCAAAAATCGGGTCCTTGGAAGTCTTAGTAGTGATATATCTATAAAGACGCCACAGTAGACATGTCATCTATATAATATAGGTACACTTTTTGTTTGTTGAAAAACATTGTTTGTGGCATGATTAGTTGTCTATCAACTGAGGACAAACACCACATACCCAATATAAAAATTACCGATATCCAACTCCACCTCCATACCATCCTGGAGGTTAACAGGACAACTTGGTTGTTCTCTGCCCGTTGACTGTACGATATCGTCCCCAGCTATGGGTGAATAGTAAACTCTTGATTGAGGTTGGGGGTAATGAAGGGCATGCTCCCCGTAGAAAATCCTGCTCCAAATAAACCCTCACGATGGCGATATTTATCTGTATATTGTGGCAAGAGTGAGGTAAATATGGCCACCCCCGTTAACGGGGAACAACCCGGATCAAAAACTGGAAGGATGATGATGTTAAAACTGATGACAGATACGACACAATACTCACGTGGATTAGAGTTAAGCTATCATTTCTAACCTTACGGGCATCTCTATTGTGTATCCGTGGTAGCCGACCCCATAACAAACAGTAGAACAGCACGGTCGTCGATAACTTTGATCTTGCGGGCGTGTATTCTGTATTTTTTTTTTAAATCTTTCTATTGTATTTTATCTTTCTATTGTATTGTATCTGTATATTCAACTAAATTTAATAGGGGTATTGTCACCGTGGAAGATTAAGGCATTATATAGCATGAATACAACATTATTTGGAATATAACTTTTAATTATACTCATTAAACCAATAATCCTTGTTACCTTATTACAAACGGAATACATAATGATTTCCACATGATATGTTATTATCTATATCTCAGACCAAGAGATGTAATACTCTCACTGCTTTCAATAACCTTCACATTACAATTTATAGAAAGGGGTGATCTTTGCCTTTTATTGATGAAAACACAAACATTTTAGTTTTATCAACATTCAAGGACAACATATTTGCCGATAACCAAGTATATACCTTTTGTAATTCAAAAGTTGCAGTATTTAGAGCTCTATCAACATCGGTTTCATGTGCATATAGATAGTGGTATCATCAGCAAATAAAATAAACTGAAAATATTTTGATAATTTGTTCAAATCATTAATATACAATAAAAATGATGTCAGAATAAAGGTAAACGAGTCCTGAATAATACTTATGTACTACATAAATTCGATCAGAGCATGTTTACTTTAAAAACTATATATATTATAATTGAAAAGTCATCATCACATAACAGCAGTTTGGGTAAAAGTAGATGGCGCTCAGAAGCACACTGCAGTAAACAAGCCGGATTTGAAACGGATAATTCGAAATCATTCCATTTAATATGCAACCAGGTAACACTAAGAAAATCATTGTACTCATTAATGAATAAAATGTAATTTTCATATGTCAGTATGTGTTCTAATTAAATAAATTAACGGAAAGGTACGCCTGTAATTGTACAATTTATACACAGTTTTGCATTACAATTAGTATGCGCTTTGTGCTCATAATATAATAACTGATATAATTCAGAAACCTTACCTCTACAATGTGTACTATTGCCAGCAATCTCAGTGTATCCATCTTTACAAGTACATGTATATCCTCCATTACAGCTGATACAAGTAGTAGTTACAGGGTCACAGTCTTCACTGGGAGTTCCACATTGACCTATAAAATGGAAACGTAACATTTTAGATAAACCACGGTCCTTATACAATTATGTAAATAAAAATAGTAGTGCATTATATAAAAAGATGAAATGTATACAAAATATACATGCTGCTTGAAATGCTTTTTGAACCAACATAATTAATAGTAGTGTATAATAAACGATATTTCGGGCGATTCGCCCTTTATCAAGTCTAGATTGAGAGTGGTACAGAATTAGGCCTGTGTAATACTAACTATTTATAATAAGATAAAGGTGGAGGCTATTCACACGACTCGGGTCGTTTTTATTTCATTGGTGGTGCTATTCACACGACCCGGGTCGTTTTTATTTCATTGGTGGAGCTATTCACACGATCCGGCCGTTTGTATTACGGGCGACTGTTATACAAACTTCCCGGGCCGTTTGTATGTGGAATCTGGATATGGCGTCCACGTCTTCTTCTGTCTTTAGATGGGAATTGTTTTGGGGGAGATTGGATGATTTTTACTATCCATATCATATATCGGGAAAGTAATCCCACTATCGGCTCGGCGGGTTCAGTTAAACTCCCGTCGTGGAATAGTAGGCCTATTCCATTTGTGTGATAACTTCCTTGTATTTATATCATAGGCTATATATTTAAATTTCCGGACGGATATAGCATTTCTTCAGGGTACGTGCTCCTCGACGAGGGTGGCGCCATTCTTGATGGCATATATACTTATCACGTATAGGCCTACAATGAATATTTATTATTAGACATGAAATACCATGATATTATATTACTAGTGTTCTACCTAAACCGTGTGCTCCATGTACATGGCTTCCGAGAACACTTCCATTACATTGCAATTACGTTACACAATCTACATATTATTATTCATATTGTATAAATTGTTATTGTGGAAACAAATAAATTAAATATGCATGCAGTTTCTTTCAATTTTTGGGCAGTAAGTATAATAATTTTCCTGGAATTGTGGTTAAGTTAATTCATTAACTATGCGTTACCAACCCAAAATTTCAATACGAAGTTATACAACATATAAAATTATTAATAGTTATTTCCCTTTCAGAATTGTACCCCCCCCCCAAACAGGCTGGTGTTGTCACTTCTATATTTTGTGGATATATGTCAGATTGGGGTCCCAAGTGTTTCGAATCGGAGGCGATTCTCAATATTACGGGAGCTCGCTAATTAATTTGATGTACAGTTAGTGTCACTGGAATATGGTCATGCATAATCATTCATATTGATAGTGTACAGTGCACATGTTGACTAAGCATCCTGAAACTGCTGAACTAGGGTAATTACTTGATTGAAGTCTTGTCGTGGTGAATATTACATTAATTAATGGGATCAACTATAGAATACCCCGCCACACTCGAAACTCAGGGTTATTTTGAGAACGACAATACAAAACAATGAAATGGCAAGAGAGGCGGGGTATTCTATAGTTAAGCTAAGTTAAGTAAGAATGGATCAGCAAGGACATAGTTCTCATAATATGTTCCTGAACCTTCATCACCCAGTGGACATCCTAAACCCGCCCACAGTCACAAAAATATCTATCAAGACCATTCTTAAAGGCATTGACAGTAACTACATGAACCAATGACTCCGGCAAGCTATTCCACTCGTCAACAACTCTCCGAGAGAAGGAAAACTTCCTAACATCTAACCATACGATCATCAACCAGCCCAGCATAACCACAACCTATGACCTCCGACAAGGTGGAATGCGACTCAACCATTATCGAAACGACTCGGGAGGCCACCATTGCTCCACTTCTCATCGCAACCCAGGACATGGACCACCCAACAACCGCCACTACACAGCACAACATGACGATCGCAGAGGCTGCTATAACTGTGGAGAACGGAATCACACCACTACTCACTGCCGGTTTTACCTACCAATAGTTTACAGGTCATGTGGTCGACAAGGGCACAAACAACTTGAAGTACTGTTTAAACCGGTAGCAATTTGGCCACGAAGAGAGCGCCGTCAATGACAATGTAAGGTACCATTTTTTATCACTCGCAATATTTTAAAAGCAATTCTTATAATAAATGTAAAGGTTATATAAATTTTCAGGACGTTTTACAAAATTCCTCCGTTTTAAATAGCAATAAATGTATTTTAACGGATGATGACCACGAAGGGAGGATTGACAATTTTAATGTTTCAACCAGTCCTACTTATTTTAACGTTTCAAATGTCGATTTATATGATTTCAATCCACCGGAGACAATTTTAAACAATCTAAGTAATAATTTATATATAATAAAGGGCAATAATGTGTCACATGTAAATGATAGACGAATATTGCTTAATTTACATTATGCGATTTTACTGGTATATTATTTTATATATAATTATATATATATGTTATAATTTATATGGGAGCCAGACTAGAAAAGTCCTGCTTGTTTCTGGTCTCCCCCACTTTTTCATTTGATTTTCAATAGTATGTCATATATTTTTGTTGCGTATATTTTCATATTTGAATTCATGTTGAATATTATTATTCTTTGTAAAATGTATTTGAAATGTTGGAAATAAATGAAATGAAATATTGACGATCAGCAGTAATAATATACATGCCAGCGGTTTACAGTGGAAAGGACGTTATAAATCGAATTTGTTATTACTATTATTATTTGTACCAAACGTGTAGGCTGTCTTTTCGGCGTCCACACTCCGCTGTAGGTTATATGCTGCAATACTGGTGGAAACCATGATTATCTAATAATCTGTACATAAAGCGAGCGCCATTCATGTATATTGTATACCAGGTGGGGACGTTTGCGGCAAGCCATTTGTTCAATTATTAGATAATCTTGGTTTATCGACCGATAAACCAAGATTATCGGTTGATAAACCAAGATTATCGATCGATAAACCAAGATTTTCGATCGATAAACCAAGATTATCGGTCGATAAACCAAGATTATCGACCGATAATCTTGGTTTATTGATCGATATACCAAGATTATCGGTCGATAAACCAAGTTTTTCGATCGATAAACCAAGATTATCTAATTATTGAACATTTGGCTTGCCATACACGTGTACTATGTATGGAAGGGACACTATATGATATGTCTTAATGTATATTAAATGAACTGTACGCTGTGTAGCAGATAAGATGTCTGGGTCTTGCTTTTGAATCTTTATTTGAATATCGATTTTGGAATTGGAGACACACCTCCGGTGTCGGTTTCAAAATATATTCAATTTGTAGCATATTCGAAACTACCTTGCAAACTGTTATCGGAACACGTATCTTATGTAATCAAAATACACAACTTGAGATAAAGAAATATAACTTTGTTAACATTTATTGTTTTTCGACTTATATGTATGTGATATTTGCAGTGAAAGTATGCTATGAAATATATAGACCTATGCCGCTTGTAGCTAAACTTTCACCAATAACTTTTATAAAATATTTTAGATTGGAAATTATCAAATTATAGCGGCCCTATACTCAAACTTGTAACAAGACACTGATACTATTTTATCTCAAATTTAAATTATCATTATTAGTTTACGTATTATTCTATCTCTAATATAAAAATGTTTCATTAATAATTACGTTGATCCGAATCAACATATAATACATTAACTTCACCGTGTTAAAGCTCTCGTATGTATATATGTAAGTCTATAATAAATAATAGTTATACTATTGTATATATCATTTTTATATAATTGTATACATAATTATTAATATAATATGTTTAGGCTGTATGTCGGTGCTGGTCGCGCATAACCAGAT
The DNA here is from genome assembly GCA_027575025.1 of Scotoplanes globosa. Lineage (NCBI taxonomy): Eukaryota > Metazoa > Echinodermata > Holothuroidea > Elasipodida > Elpidiidae > Scotoplanes > Scotoplanes globosa. Next base: position 2,232 of record JAODAI010361036.1, on the reverse strand, counting down.
GACCGACACAAGTGCTCTGATTCGACCGATTCTCCCAGAAAATCTCCATTCTACTGAACGGTTCTCAAGATCCTCCTAAGGTGACCATTGACATAATTCAACATCTTGTAAAGTAGTACAAGAAATCACCATAGATAGTTGACTAACCAATTCTCAAATATATTTAAATACAACACTGCATTTAACCAGTGTTGTGGCCATGCGGTTAAGGTTAGTATCTTTGGAAGCGATGAAGCTCAGCAATTGGGAGATCTGGAGTTCGAATCCCAGATCGGGACTAGTAGTGTGGGTTTTTACCCGAGAGCAATCACCGGGTTTCCCATACGAACGGCTTTCAATTCGAAAGAAAAATAATCCAAATTTGACTTCAAATTTTAAGTATAGATCGACTGCCACTCGACGTGAAATTGTAAACATAGAAGTATATAATTATACTTATTCCACTTTGGTGGTCGCGGATCGTCCTAAAATAGAGTGCAGGTCGGTATTATTATTGCATTTAGTATTTAAGATATTCACCACGTATTCACTAAAATAACAAATATTATGTTCGCCATTTGCAATGTTCATCATACTTGACGGTATTTTTGTAGTAAAATATATACAATGCTTGAATTATTTTACAGTACAAATTCGGACTAATTGAGACAAACATAAATAATAGAATATTTGCATTTTGCCATTTTTATATTTTTGTAATAAGTTACGATATAACTATATGCTGTGATATGATAACAATTAAGACTCGAAAAGCTATTTGTTAGTCGGGTGCTTTGGACTAATTAAGATTATAAATAAAATAAACAATTGAATATTCATATTATGTTATTTATTTATTTTTAACATGTTACGGTAACTATGTCAGTATATTGTGATATGATAACAATATTGGAAAAGATGGGTGTTACTACGCGTGCTTTCCTCTCTCTGAAAAAGGTTAATTTCCCCCCAAAATTAAATCATTATGCCTATTATCTAGCAGGTCAATTAAATAAATTTGGACTAATTGAAATTACAAATAAATAATTGAACATTTCCTTAATGTCATTTACATATTTGTAAGAAGTTACGGTAACTATATGTTACGGTGATATAACAACAATACTCGAAAATACGTTATTCGGGTGGGATTTCCATCTTTGATAAAGTGTCATTTAAGTTCCTCGATATTACAGACTAGCGGATATTTGCATATACAACACAATGAAAAATGGATTTAAAATCGTAAATTTTAAATCTAGTACACGTAGCCTACATGATTAGTACTTGTTGTACAACACAATGAAAAAACGGAATTAAAATCGTAAACATGATTAGTACTTGTTGTATACTCAATATTACAGTATAGCTACACCGAACTACACCGTTAACAATATGGGGAAATGTTTCCCCAGAAAGACGTGTAATTTAAATCACTCGCATTGATTAATTATCCATTTTAATCGATTGATTTTCTTTTCTATTTTCTGCAATATATTATGGCAATCATATATTGTATCCCTATACAGCATAATTGATAAACAATAATTGCTTTGACGTAGTGACTGTATGTGAAGAGCTCATTTGAGAAAATAATGAGAATTAACGATTGATCAACGATCAACCTTGGTGCTTTACACAATACAATAATGCACCCACGGGGGGATGACACAAACGATGCACGAGGCCGACAGCCTAAGTGTATCTAGCTATATTTATAATCCCGTGAGTGCATCATCATGCGATATCATCACGGTTAATCGTTGATCAATCCTTAATTCTCATAATTTTCTAAAATGGTGTAGCTCCTTTTGGAACTGAGCTCTTCATATACTTAAATTATCTCATAAATTCTCATAAATTCCAAATGCAATTCAGCTGTAGGACCCCACTTTGTGGTGTAACTTTCCTACGTGAATACTCCATAAGCTATGGGAAATCCCAAGTTTACCCAGTATTTAAGAGGACATGTTGACGTGTTTCCTCATTTGTGGTGTAAGATTTCCTCCAAACTTGGTGGCAGCACTGTTGCATAAAGTTTTCCTCAAAATGTAACAGTGTAAATATATATGTAAAAAAACACAAATTAATGGCAATATTAACGTACTCTCTCTCTATCTCATGTATCCCTAACAAGGGGTGAGGAAGAATACACTAACTAACAGCCGCGTCATTCGGCCAACGCTCTCCACCTCCCTCTATCCATGGCCATAACCCTCCAATCGCCATCACCGCCAGCCCTCCTAAAATCCC
>JAODAI010359925.1:0-15279 GCA_027575025.1 Scotoplanes globosa | reverse complement strand
ATGTATCAAATTCATCATAAAACGTATGTATGCTAGAAATAGTGGATGGTGGCCGGTATATAATAAAAAGTCTAAGTAATAACAATGCCATGCACTTTTTTTGTAGGAAACTCTTCTACAATAAGTTTGTATTAGAAGTTCAAACTTTACGAAACATTTATTACTATACTGACTTGTCATTAAGAAATCCCCAAACATTAGCATAGAAGAAAATCGTAATAAATGGATTATTTTGTGTGACCAATATACAGCAGTCCTAAAGTCACCAATAACCTATTTTCATCAATGATTGCAACATTTAACCATGACGTCATGCACAAGATTGCAAATTATACGATATAATTCGATAAGAAAAACTTTTAGTACTACACTCCGCTACAATTTAAAATCTTTTTGTACTAATGCGTTACCCTAGTGAATTAATTACAACTGTTGATAAGACTACCAATTATACTATTTATGGCAATGATAGAGCCCTACAATATAGACTCAGCCAATAATGCATCTACAGAAAATAATAATCAGTAATAGTAGCCTAATATTAAAGTTAAGTGTGAAGTTACTTACTGGTGGTTGTACCTAGTGCATACATCTCCCGTCATCTCAGTCATCAGTGCGATTATAAAATATGGCACTGAACTAGTCCAAGATATTACGTAGGCAATCGATATACATCTATCCAAGTCCCTGGTCTAGAAAATAAATATGACATGGATAAATGACATCAACTGTGTGTCAGCAAAAGCTTAGCTAACTATGACATGGATATGGCATCTCGTGTGTGTCAGCAAAAGCCTACCTAATATATAGGAGGCCTGGTGACTTGTATGCATTGATAAACGTTATTATTTAAGACAAATAATTATTTTCATTTGTTTCTTTGTAGTTCTTGTACCCATTATGTTTGTTATCTTAAGAATTGTAATACACTTTCAGCTTCAATTTCAATTTCCGAATTTTATTTCAACAACATCAGAAAAGTACATTTCCATAATTAGTGACAATAATTATGTAATATAAAGGAATATACAATAAACCAATGAAGTTGAGGGGATGCCAAAGAAGCTACATATAGCTTGTATAATTATGGTCCCATGTAAAGCAATTAAGATTAACATTGAATGTATTGATAAACGAATAATAATAAGAGAAAAGGGAGGAAGACAGACAAAACAGGACAAAATTATATAAAAAATATATATATATTAATTGACTATGTATTTTGATAATATGTAGAGCTTTAAGTTATATTTGAAAGAACTTAGACTCGCACTACTTTTAATATTTTTTGGAAGATAATTCCTAATTTGAGGGCCATTGCATCTAATAAAATGTTGACTGCTGGTCAGAATACAAAAAGTAGAATGCGTGTGACCTCCTCTAATAGGATAATTATGAGTTGGCTGGTCAAGAAAAATAAATTACACTTATCGGGAAGATAACCGTTATGATACTTTAACCTTTAGTGACGATGTGGCAGTCGCAAAAGTCTCCCTGTGGGATAAGTCCCCCTAAGATTCATTAATAACTTGTACCTGGTGGGGGACTAAATATAATTAATCTCCCTTGGACCTTTAATCCCATACTGTAGGTATGCGGACTTAAATACTAGAACCCTCGCTTCTCATTATTCAGTCCATTCCTATGACGTCACAGTGTTACCAGAGGGACATTCTGTCGAACTTTCTGAGAACTGAGGCAAACTGCCACAGACAGATCACTGCGAGATCCACTGCTAATAATTCTTCAAAATACCTGCTGCAGATACTTGTCATCGCGTCTATGTGTACAGCAATAGACTGTTTGCAAACCCCACCTTAGAAGGTTATGTTATTAAGGGTGGGAGTCTTCTCCGTCGGGGAACCCTTCCCACTAACGTACCACAGTCGCATTAGTCTTCCGGGAAATCGCCACATATATGCATGGTGACTGTATATTCCAGTGTATTTAGTCCGGGAGACTTTTCCCACAGGGAAACTTTTCGACTATCACAACGCCGGGCACTACCGGGCACTACATATGTGTATGCTGAGGGATGGTGAAATTTGAATTATGTATTTCTCCCGTTTCAGTTTCCCCATATGAAATCTCACTATCTCATTATCCTCATATTAGAGTAGTTTCCCACATTTTTAGTATATCTCGATGAAACCCTCCGCTATAATGTATAGGCTGGTGTCGATGCAGGCGGAATGCATTACCAACTTTCGTTGGGAGAATATGGGTATAGGACCAGAAAGGTGGTTGAAATTAAAAATTATATCATGTTTGGAGATCTGGGGAGGGGGATATATCACGGAGATGCCAGCTAATCAGCTATAGTTGATCGATTTAGAGATGATTCAATTTATCAATAATATCGCGGCGCATTGAATTAATTAGTAAACTATAGTCTAGTATCAGGGAAGGAAATCTTCGAAAAGTTTAATTGGAAACTCTATCAGTCTATAATGCATGCCTGTATTATATATATTACGTTATATATATCCTATGATTGTGTTTCCTTTTTTTTTATCATTTATGGGTATTTAATTGATATCGTACCATATATATATCGATTTCACACCTGGTTATCCTGAACCAAATTTACACCACTTATAGCTGTCCAGATTGATTATTGGAATTATATAAATTTATCACTAGTAATACTATGTGTTTGGGATTGTAACATTTGTTGGTGGAAATGAACCTGTGAACGAACCTATATCTTAAACATGACATAATTATAATTATATGTCACAATTCTAGGTTGAATGTATGTTATAATGACAATAGCATCAATAATGAATTGAACTAAGCATATATAATATAACCGTAACGTTACTTACCACAAAATGCCTTACACTATCCAGAGCAAAGGTAACGGTAAGTGCAAATGTTACGATATAAAACCCCTGAAAGAAATTTGCAACAATTATTATTATAATTATATTAATCTTATCTTAAATTATTTCTTTTATTTCCTTTATTGATAAATTATACATAATTATATACATTTATGTATATATATCATATATATATATATATATATATATATATTACTTATACGACCAATGGGGGAATAGGCAAAAACGCGCAATAGGGGGAAATTAAGAAAACACCAATAAAATGAAGTGAGTGGTATATTATGTATAGGTTCTTTACTAAACGATCGATACAACGTGTTATCACAGTATGTCCTATACGGTGACTCGATTGGCGTGTAGCACCAGATTAATACTTTTTCGGCTTTCTCCGTATTGGATTTTATCTACTAGATGTACAGTAGGGGGAAATATATATACTTTTTTCTAATAGTGAAATTATGAAGAGTTACACTACATCATTATGCAACTAAATATGTCTAATTTAATTAGAGTGGTATTTATAGTGGCTCTAACTAGTATATCAAAGACTTTGGGTGGCTCGTGTAACAACTGCATTGAAAAGGAGCGGGAAACTTTATCAATCAATCTGCCGGTTACCATGGTGCCTGTACATCATGGGTACTGAGGCCAGGACACCTATTAATTAATCAATTTGGTATTTATTCATAATCCAATTGATAATTGAAACATATATATATGAAACTAAAGAGAATTTACCTCAATATATTGGTTCCCCTTAGAGGTTGTTTATTCCCTACGATCAAACATGTATACATACCAAACGGCTCTTAAAATAAAACACACATACATTATCATAGTCTTCCTGGGATACTTGGTGATTATGTAATATGTACATGTCTCCACATATCCATGGCGATGAATACGACACACCTGCGTGGGAAAGCTCCGATGTTGTCGGGCAAACGTTAAAGAGAACTGTATATTTCCTTTATTCATTTCCCCCTAGAGTAGATATTTTGGCTACTAATTTCCCCTTATCCACTATTAGGGATATATATATATATAAGGAAAGTTGTTGATTTCACATATACTCGGGAAAATTGAATAAGTGAATAACATAGACTATATGTCAGTTGCTAAATACACAAATGGCAATGTAGTAGTAAAAGTAGAAAATGTAGACATTATGAGTATGATTTAATGATCAAATGATATATATCATTTGATCATTAAACCATACTATGTTGTTAGAAGGCAAGTGATTAGTAGAGAATATACGGCAGCTGTATATAATTTGATTTAGTGCTGCATGATACATGCATTGACCAATATTAGATTATAATTAATAACTTTTCTGTTCAACCATACCCAGCGATGACAGAGTTAGCAGAATTGTACATGTTTGATTAAGCCCATTGATGGTGAAAAGTGCACATGAAACAACGATTCCCATCGACGCAAAGATATCAGCCATATACAGATGAAAGCAAGGATGAGCCTGTAAGATTTTAAGAACAAAATGAGTTTATCTATAATTTGTATTCATTGATATAGTTTATTGATATTTTATAATTATATTTATATATTACATAACCCTAGTATATTAAACTAGGTTCATCGATAAACAGTGTTTATCGAAAAGCAGTGTTTTTAGATAAACCCTGTTTAACTGGTTAAAAACAATGTATTACTGAAAATATAAGTTTATCCATAGACAGAGTTTATCGATACTCAGTTTATTAACTGGTAAACCGCTATATATGTTTATCTAAATTCACCAGATAAATAGGGTTTAACTATGTTTATCAACTGATACACTGTGTACATCTGAATTAACTATGTTTAACAAGTAAGCCCAATGTGTAATAATTAGATAAACAGTGTTTATTGATAAACTGAGTTTATCAAAAAACACTGTTTATCGATAACCTGGGTTTATCAACTGATAAAACTAGTTTATCAAGTGAAAAACCTGTTTGTCGCTCGTTTATTCAATTCACTTATGTATTTGTTACTCACAATATACATAGATTCGTAGTTTGATATTATACATTATATAATATAATCACTGTGAAGGAAGTGACCTGAAAAACCTTAATATGCTTGACAAGCAGGTCACTCTCTGTATCAATATATCTCTACCTCGTGAATCCCTAATAAGGGGTGAGGAAGACAATGTTAACTGATATCCCCATCATTGGCCAAAGCCCACCATGTCCATCTTTTCATAGCCATGATCCTCAAATCACCATCCCCACCAACTCTTCCTAAATCCCTCTAAATAGAGTCCTTCCATTTCAACCAAGTAATCCCCATATCCCTTTTACCAACATCCACCTGGGACATCGCCATGTTCGTCAGTCGTCCAACGTATAGCTACAGCATGCCCATCCCACCTCATATGCCCCATATCACCCTCTCTGTAAGACTCTTTGTCATCCTAATATCCCCCGGATATCAACCAGCATTCCCCCGCGATCATTATCATCCAATTATTTTCGCAAATTTGGAGTCGCTGCTGCTGAGCAGCAGAGCCACCGTATCCAGCCCATAAATACATGCTGGAATAACACATGTACCCAAAACTTTCCCTTTTAATTTCTTTGAAATGTGCCTATCTAACATAATCCCGTCTATGCTTCTCCAGGCCAGAGCCCCGACTGAATAAGTTTACGCACCTCCCCATCCGGCCGCCCAACCCCAGAAATCATTCACCCCAGATACGCAAAACTATCCCTCGGCTAAATACCATTACCTGCAAGGGCTATACCCATCTGCTGTCGTTCCATGCCCACTGATAGCACCTCAGTCTTATCCATCCTACGTAACACATGTATATCAACTAATTCCTTCCATTCTACTAGATCCTGCAACTCCTGCTTACTAACATTAATAACTACTGCTAGGTCGTCAGCGTGTCATCTTTTCCAGTACATTCCTACTGCTGACTTTCCTGTTAATCACCTCCATTACCAAAATGAAAAGAAGTGGATTTAGCGCCCTACCCTCCCTGAGCCCAATATTAACTCCAAACTCATCCGACATCCTTGAACCAACCAGAACCCTACCTTGTACCTTCATATAGGCCCGCCACCATCCTAACTTTTGATTCAAGGACACCCATCCACCTTAACGTAGATATAACTAATTCCGTAGGAACCGTATCATAGACCTTCTCCAATATAAAGTATAAATAAAATAACATACAACACATTTGAAAGGAATATTTGAAAGGAATATGAACAACATACTAACAAAACAAAATAAAAAATACTTTTGTCTTAATACTTATTGAGGTAGTACTTACGAATTTTCTTTTAAATGAATGAATAGTGAGTTGAGATGTAATATCATAGAGTAAAGAATTCCATAAAACATTGATCTATGACGTAGGCTATTCTTAACAATAGTTGTTCTGAATTTGGGAATGTCGATTTGGACTGTTTGTCCAGTACTATATGATTGTGTATATCACTGTGAAAAACCGTGTTTATCGATATAACAGTGTTTTTATATAAACTGAGTATATCGATAACTTACACTTTTGACTAATTATTACAAATTTGGGCTTGCCATATACGTACATGCAGTAGTAATAGTACGTATATACACACGTATGTTAAAAGTCCGTGTATGTATACCTGTTTACAAGTTACAAGCACATAATAACAATTCGGGCTATGTTGATTACTTGTCACATGCGAGTCATTTTGCATTACTGATAAGTATTAAATTATTGAACTACAACCAGGCTATACGTTAACATAGCCTACTACATGCACTGTGGGGAAATCAAATTAAAACTGAAAGTAGACATCTCTAGCACCTTCATGAAAGTTTAGAGTATATTACTGCTAGGCCTGGACCAATAGCCATGGGCCAAAACTCGAAGCCCTCTCAGTGTGATTTCTGTAGATACCTATTTTGGGGATCCTTATACATATGGGAGTAAGAATCGGGTTGTCTGCAAGTTGGAACCCGGAGCGTGTGAATTTATGGGCGCTTTTCAAAATGGCGTCTAAAATCTTAGGAAAATGCATATATTTTGCTAATATAGATACATTTGGAGTATATTTTGCTTGGTGCATATTTAGGAGTCAGTAGTCACATTTGACATTACATCGAATATGAACATATATGATGTCGTCAACATGACATGATAAGTAATTGAAAATTAAGGGCGCTGTTCAAATGACTAACAAAAATAAAAGAAATAGCTATAGTTTCCCCTCATTCATTTTTAAATATTTTGGAATCCTATTAAAATAGGAGTATATATGTTGTTAGGTACTACGCTATATGCTGAGTAATATAGGCTTATGTTAATAATTTGACTATGTGTTTGTAGGTCAATATTATTATTAGGTAGTAAATAAGGACGCCCTTCATTAAAAAATCTGAAGAAATTAGATATACTGTTAATATATGCCCACGTGTAGTTAAAATGAGGTACATTCGTCAAATTTTGACATACTATGAATATCACTCTCTCAATCTACCTCCCGATCCCTAACAATTGGTGATGAAGAATATGCCTATACTAACGGTCTGTCGCATTATATTTATATAGATACATTTATTCAACCCAGTACCCTTCATTGCATCAGTCAGACCGCCCATCGCCAGAAAACATTATCCTAAGATAAGCAAAACTATATATCTCTCGGTTTAAAATCATTGTCTGCTATATGGTTATACACAGCTTCCATGTTTCTCATATAAATCCTTCCACTCTACCAAAACGTCCTGTAATTCTTGTTTACTTTCCATAGCTGCTGCCAGATCGTCTGCCTATAAAAGCTTATCCGGGAAGGTCTTAGTACTAACTTTCCTGCTAATTGTTTCCAGTACCGTGCAATGAAAAATATGGTGGACTTGTAGGGCACTACTCTGTCCGAACCCAATATTTACCCCAAACCCTTCCAACATCACATAAACAACCACAATCCTGCCCTTTGTACTATCATATATAACATCCACAATCCTGATTTCTGCTTCAGGGACATCCATCGAAATCAACATAAACATAATTAATTCCCAGATGGTACAGCATCATGCCTTCTCCAAATCCATAAATCACATTGCCATGCTCCCTTTGACACCGGCTTCTTTTCCACCAACTTTCTAAGTGAGAAAGACTACCATTTTATTGTCCCACTTACCATACAATACCATGTTGTTCCTTCCCGATCTCCGTTTCAACCTCTGTCCTAATTATTCTATCCAATATTCTTTCCAGTAGCTTAAAAACCTGCATCAATAAAATGATTACCATATACGTTCCAGAGTCGTGAATATTCCCTTTTCGCTCCAAAATAGATAAGGTCAGTCACTATGTGAATAATTGTCCCATTCAAATACCCGTTAGGCAATCTCCCTTCCATTTCACTCCAATTTCACATTTTTCCACCACGTTTCGTCTAAGCTCGCAGTCGTATTACTCTTCGACCTTCTCAGGGCCCTTTTCCAAATATGAAATCACCTCCACCTCAATCTTACCCTAACCAAACTTTACTAGTTAAATCCAGATTGGAAACCCTTCTCAGATTGTAGATCTCCCTGAAGTATTGCGTTAACACCTTAATTACCTCCTCCTTGCTAGTGACCAACCGTGACCACTGTGCCTCCCTCAACATCTATCTACTTCCTATATCTGGTCATTTAAATCTTCCTCCATCATCATCCAGCTTCTTATATGCTATACTTCCATAACTATATATTATCCTCAACCCCTCTTTCTATTTCATTCGTCCATCACATCTGACCTTTCTTCCATGATCACCCATGGTATGTTTGCTCGGTGTCCTTCCATACAGTTGCTATGTGACACTCACAAAAGGTAGCTGAAAAAATATCCACATATTATCTACACTCCCTACCTGCTCCAATATAATAGTTCATGGAAGCTACGAGCAACCCTTTCCTATATACCCATTAGGTGCATGAGCCTTACATAACGATCATATCATCGATACGGGACCCATTTCCTTTGCTGCATTGCGCTTCTGTAAGCGAATTACACAAAAACGAGAGTCTTGTGATATACTCCCTGACAATAGCCTTACGACCCTTAACCCACAATCGCCACTTTCATAACTACTAGAAAACTCACGTCGGTTGTGTGTATCCCACTACTATACGTAATGTTGTGACTTGCTCTCTTTTTACAGAAGGAATAAGCCATAACCACCACATCATGGAAACATAAATCTACCATCACTCTTCCCTCCCTATTTCTCGTACCCCATCCAAATTTCAACATGCATTCCTCTTCACCAACATGAGGATTACCATTCCCATAAATACATGTCATGATACCCTCTTCCAGCTGACCCATCATCCTCTCCAGCGCAAACATAAAGACTATCGTATCTGTTTCCACCCTAAAAGTTTATGGACCGCATCATAATTATCATCCCTTCCCACCCCTCCTCCCCTACCGCTTTCTTGTATCTCCCTTCTGAAACTGTAATACTGTATCAACCCTCACAATTACAATTTCATTTATATCAATGGGTCATTTTAGAGGCAACGGACCGGCATCCTCTCAACATAACTTACTATCATCAATATGACGGTCGACAAATCAATTTCCATAAATTAAACCAAACTATAAAGAGGTGTGCAAAAAATACTAAAGACATAAATATAAACCTTTCATTTCTAAATGTGTCATACCCATGGATAATATATATTATATATTAAGTCAATTTAATTGGTTGTGAATTAAATATAGCAAGACATGGTTTGATGTCAACCTTAATACATTAGTTACACGTGTAGGTCTCTGTTGTGCTGCACAGAATAACGTACAGTTGTGGTTTTACAGTGACATCAGTCAGCTAGCTCAACATATGCATGTTGATAATGTAGATACTATGGCTTTTAGAGAACTGTTATTGAAATGGAAACTGCTTCCAAATATCATTTTGAAATGTATACAACCAAGGCTTCCGATTTGGCACGGATAATTATATGGATATATCTAACCCGTCATATAGCCTACAACATCAAGATAAGTTACATAGGGTTACGTTGGATATAATATATGGATTACACGTGAACACAACGGTACCCACTCCATTTTGGCCTTATTTTACTGCTATTTTCATTTACAAGTGACATGCATATGCGCCTTAACGCTATTTTGAATATTTACATATTTTTCATTGCTTTTCTACAATTTTGAAGAGCGCCTTCAATTTTAATTCTTGGATTTGACTTAGTGTGACAACGGTATATTTTTTAATAATAAAATTTGAGTAAATTTTGTGATGGGAGAGTATCTTTTTATCCGAATAATACACAATTGATTACCATTCCGACAGTCATTATGGACAGTGCCCTTAATTTACAGGCTCTAGCTACAAGCATGCAGACAACAAGGATCCGCAGCACCTATATCTAACCTTTTCAAAAAATTATGTCTTCAAAAATCCCCGGGGGAGAGGGGGTGGTATCCATATACCTTGCCACCGACATTTATAGTGCAATTTCATCAAGATGAACACGGTAGTAAGTCTGATATGATATATGCTATGAAATAGAAGGGAGGTAGGTCCCTAGCACATCACTGATATAATTAACAGTTAGGACTAGACCAGGTCATTAAATATGTGGTAGTTAGGCCCAGACCTATACTATAGTGATAGTGCTTTGTTGCAAGATATATTCATAGGATTGTAAATATACCAGACCAAGTATTTATTGATATGTATTGAGAAGTCGATATGGCCTATAGTGGTTCAGGCAACGGCCTCGTGATTGGAAGATCGTTGGTTCCAACCCCAGCGCTGCTGTTGATCATTTGGCAAGTGCCCTTGAGCAAGGTACGTTATCTTAGTGCTTCACTCCACCCGGGTGTACACTTGGGCACCTATGAGGTGAATCTGTGTCAACTTGGCGCTAGTTTAGCTTCTGCCTTCTGTATCTACGCATGTGTGGGTCAACGAGTTCACCAATGACAGGGGTAATAATTGTGTTGTGCCTCGGAATAGTTCCCTATATAGATGGCGCATGATAAGTGTTGTATATCATTATTATTATTGTATAGGATATGTGTGCAGCGCAGCATTAGGCTTAGTATTATTTAGTAGGCATATTATTATCAAAGATTTGGAAAATTGGCGTTATTGTCCAAAATTTACGGTGGTGTTAAAAATTCAACGTTATTGTAAAAAAATACGCTGCGATAAGGATTTAGGCAATTGTCAAATTTGTGCTGTTAGGCCTATATCAAATGTTAACAATAATGTACAAATTTTGACAAAGCGTAAATTAGGGAAATAGTAGCGTAGACCTACGTATGTTTTACCAGTATATGATATAGCATATATGGCTTCAAAGTGGTTTTGACGTTAATAGTTGCAACCTGTCATGAGTTGAAAGATTGATCGTTCTATTCAACGGGGCGAACCCGAGTTAAACATAACGTCCATTCTATAAAATAAATATAGCCATATATACTCCCAGTAATAATATGTCACGCATCACGATCGTGTGAATAGCAAATGATATTCAACATTGGATCATTTCATTATGCTTCCCTAAGTAATACCATATATGACACATATATTATTGTCCAATCATATATATATAGCAGACCAAAGCCTTGGTGTACACTCTAAAATTAATGGAGTTATATTTAACATTAAAAGGACCATATATCATCCATACATATCCTGGTTAAAATAATAACACATTCATGGTTAAAATTAAAATGATTCGCTATCCCGTTTAATCACCATCCATGGAACAAATTCCATCCTAAAATAATGAAAAAAATGAATACAAACACCTTCGCATGTTACCTCACCCTTCCTCCACCACCGACCAGCTGTCAGACATCCAAACAACTCCATATTAGCCTTTTCACATTAATATCTATAACCCAGAGATGCCCCTTCTAACTCAAACGATACTTACTCCCTCCCATTAACCATGATCCTGTGTGTCATTAAGAAAGCCCACATGACCAACCGCATATCCCACCATGGTTGCACGTCCCTCTCGACCACCCTATCCCATTTCGACTACATCACCTGCATGATGTGTTGTCATACGGTCGGGATCTCGCGTAGGGCGGGTGTGCAGCTAGTATTATTCAAAGCGCTTACAGGTGTGTACATAATGTTAGCTGATAAGTAAAACATAAGATAAGGTTCATACCCGGCATAAAGACAGAACTGGATCCAGACAATCCCCATGCCGAGTATGAACTTTATAAAAAATAAATTGGTGTATCGTGTTTTTTCCAGTGTTTCACCTCCACTGACCTCAAATAACCTCTGACTCCACCAAACATACCACAAGTCTTGTATTTATTGTGGTCAACGTACATACCAATATTTAATTTTGTAGGGCTTTAATTTTTGAGATAATGTATTTATAAGCCATGTACCAATCTGTATTTGAAGTACATTGGGCCAGCTGTGACGTCACTTTAGTCTTGTCATATACATTTTTTAAAAAATGGCGTTTTGTAAATGCCTATTTCAAACCTTAATATCTCGAAAATGGAATGGCCTATTTGACTATGTACTGCTTAATCATTTTGTAGATGTTTTTCTGCTCTATAATATAAACTAATATTATTTACAAACTTTGTAAGCCAGTTTAAATATGAAACTCCAGTGATATACTACATATTATATCCTTGATTTCAATATACATGTGAAAATTATAATATTGAGTGTATGCATACCATACTACCCAGTTGTGCATACCAACGTTTATATTTAAAATGTAATGTCATTTCAGCTACATTTTTCCAACATGGTGCAAAGCCTTTGGCATTCCTATAAAGTAATTTGGTGAACTCTTGATACGTATTGGTCGAAGCCAAACAACAGCCATTTCAACACCTGGTAACATAATTATATTGACCTTGTTGTGTACCCACACCCATCGCATAGGTAATGATTGGAAGTTTAGTGTCTTACATACGGACACAAAATGAAATGGTCCTGCAAGTCTCAAAACATGCAATCACTGTATCGATAGGGACAGTAATTACAATGCAATTGATGCTTCTCGAAAGACACATTTATATGACAATAATAATGTATGCATGTCTATGGTATCCATTCATATCGAAAGAAGGAAAAGACCTATAAGATGTTATGCCCGATCTACATTTGTGTATGCAAGTGAAACCTGAACTTTGAATAAAGATACCTGGTCATGGATTGGAGCAATTGAAATGTGGATGTTTAGAAAGATGATTCGCGTACCCTATATAGCTGATCTGACAAATATAAAAGTACTGGATTTAGTTCAAGCAAATATGTCACTAAAAGCAGACGTTGGTAGAAGGAAGGGATTCAATTCAGCGATTATAGAAGGAGAAGAGGAAAACCCATATAAAGATCTGGATCACTGATATTACATACGGACATAGTGGCCTCCCAGTATATGGTTGTGCAGTGCGTACGGGATGCAACAAATAGAAGCTATACTGATACCGTGTAACAGTAATCTGCAGGATGCAGCAGTTACTCGTCGGTAATCGGTAATACTGTATATGTGTCATTTTAACGTCAAATATGATTTTCATACACAGTTTATTTAATGCTGTAAATATAATTATGGTGTGGATCAAAACGTGGATAAAATCATGTAAAGTATTTTGGCGATGTGCTAGCATAATGACATAATGACGTATATGACGGTTGTTGGGCAATACGAGTAAATTCGAGAGAAAAAATAGAGCTCTTCTTCTGCAAACGAGATTTCTTTAATTCAGTTGACCTAATTGACCTGCATTCCTGAGCTGAGCGGAACAAGATATTTATTTTTGCACTGCCTGCTCAAACAGGAGTCAATGTGGTTAGTGTACACTATACACATTCATGTGTATACTGTCCAGTAGACCCACCATGGGATTATAATAGCATAGGCCTATCATTTTGGATTTAGGGATGATTAGGCGTAATTTTAAGTTCAGTACATAAGGTTATTGTGGTAATTAGGTTTTGATCCTATGTAGAAAGGTGGTTTGGCCTCATCTCGAGAATGCATTGCAGGCTAGGTACATATTCCGTTTTTCATTAAGGTTGGGTTGGTTCTCGAGTTTGTTTAAGAAGGGCTACTAAATTAGTCGGTTCGATTAGTCCTCTGTTCTACGAACAACGCTTGAAACATCAACAACTTACAACTTTGAAACCTCGGCGAGGTCGTGGTGACCTTACTCAGATGTCCATGGTTTTGATAAGTTCTAGTTTGATGATTTCTTTACTTTTTCCGACTTCTCGTACTAAAGTCTTAAGTTGCACAAGGATTGTTCCAGACTGAAAGGCTTATATAAGTATTTTTCAGATTGTGGTAGGCCTTAGAAGGTATTTTGATCATTTTGTGAGGACTTCTCCTTTCTGATCCTTACATCACTTAACTTAATTACTTATCAGTAAAAGTATTTTATATTAGTGGTCAATAAGACTTACTTTCAGTATGGAGTAGCATGATGTTGCAAAACCCGATCTGCTATTCACAGTTCGGGATTAGGTGTTAATTGCAGCTAATGGTGCTTAAACCAGAATGTATAGCATACTTTAATAATATAATCAAGACAATCACATTACCTCTGGTGTCATTATTTTATCTTTCCAAGCCATCGCAAATAAAGTAGATCCGGATCCAATTACACTGTGTGTTAAACAAGGAACATATATGTAGCACCACAGATACAGTGTCGAATTATTTGACAATCAATGGCAAAATATTGATAATAAACATCGTAGAAATCTGTTAAAATCATAATTCCCATAAATCATATACCGGTATAGTTGTGAATATAATATAAATATATTTTGCATGTACAATCTGTGTTGTTATTATATAGCTAACCGCTCAATGCGCGTGCTCACTGTAATCTGTATCTTAGCATTGCAATTTGACCTGGTGTAACTAATTCAGTGCATAGCTCAGTTTATGGAGCGTGTCCCTGTTTATGCAAAGGTCCCATGTTCAAATCCCAATGTGCTGGTACATTTTGCGGTATCAGTTTTTAACTGAAAATTACTGAAGAAGAGTCTACTTCATTTTATTTCCGGATATGTGTCTCCAATAAATTGATTGTTTACTGTCATATATATATATATATATATATATATATATGTGTGTGTGGTGTGTGCGTGTGTGTGTGTGTGTGCGGGTGTGCGTGTGTTGGTGTGTGTGTAATATAAATATATATATAGAGAGAGTACAGGTAACAACCGGAGACTCACTAGTCCAGCCAGTTACATCCGCTCGAAACTTAGGTGTTATTTTCGACTGCCATCTTAACTTTAAAAAAACACATCCACAATATATGCCGGAGTGCGTGGTTTGGCATCCACACAATCGGTAAACTTCGTAAATACCTCGATCCGAAATCGGCAGAGAAACTGGCACATGCTTTCGTTACTTCCCGTCTAGACTTTTGTAATGGCTTACTACACAATCTTCCTCATAC
>JAODAI010358814.1:0-15298 GCA_027575025.1 Scotoplanes globosa | reverse complement strand
GGGGCTAACAAAATCACAAGAAGACAAAATAGATAAATTCCAAAGGAGACTTTTAAGACAAATTTTAAACATAAAATGGAACAATAATAAATGGATCACAAACGAAGAGCTATACACCACAACCAATGAAATCCCATGGCCAAAGAAAATCGTTCACATGCGCTTACGCTTCTTTGGCCATATCGCACGGCTAGACGACACCACACCAGCAAAGATCGCCCTGAAAAAGCGTTGCGTCCAGCCAAGGACGACCAATCACAACCCTATTAGAAGTAATCCGCGAACAATTAAGAGATCTGAACATCCATAAGTTTCACGATGCAATAAATCTTGGGAAAGATCGTGACAGTTGGAGGATAATTATCACAGAGCATGTTGTTTAGACGAGACTCAACGTACTACTACTGTACTTACGTTGTTGATATTCTCAAGTTCAAGAATGCATATTAAATCAAATTAATGTGTACATAAAAAACGCGGCCCTATTGGCTACGAATATATGTGCATATATATTCCACTTAATGTTGGAATGCATATGCCCATTAATTAACTCGTTATGTCCTCTGTGGCCTACCATAGATATGGCCTACATACTAAGGTTAGTCACCCATATATGACATGTTTAGACTAGACCTAGTGTAGTATCATATATTGCATACATAAACCATAGGCTTGAACAGCATAATCCAGATGAGGCCTAACCATCTGCTTTTATAATGTAACAACAATATCCTTATCGAGGAACTTCAAATGATGTCTAATCAACCCTAAATGTCAATTAGCTCTCCTTGCAGAATCGCCGAAACACTGCTTAGACGGCTCCAATAAAGAATTCAAGTGAACACCGAAATCCGTCTCCGGCTGTATAACCGCTAAATGTCTACCATTGAGATTATAAACATTCTGCTTATTTTGACTACCGACATCCATAACCTTACATTTATCGACGTTGAAAAACATACCCCAATCCTCCGACCAGTTGAAATACTTTATCCAACTCCAACTGAAGCCTATTCGCATCCTCCTCCGAGCAAAGCTTACCATATATATTGGTATCATCAGCGAACTTCTTGATATCTAAACTAGCAGCGTCGTCTAAGTCATTAATATAAGCAATAAATAACAATGTACCTAATCGAGAGCCTTGAGGATCACCAATGTCACTCTTCCAACTAGACACAGACCCTCCAACAACCACCCTCGGCATACGCCCACTTATCCATCCACTAATCCATCCAAGAAGAGAACCCAAACCTCCTAATTTAAACAAGAGTTCCGAAAGGAGGCATTTTATTAATGCCTTTTGAAAGTCTAAAAACACAACATCCACTGATTTTCATGTCACATTTTGAAGATATTCCAGAAGATTATAAAGGAAAGCTATATTCTTACAAAAACATGCTGTGAGTCACTGAATATGGAGTGACTATTCCAAAACTGCACTATGACATCCTTAATAATGGACTACATAATCGTATAAATGACACTAGTAAGGCTAATCGGCCTATAATAACCTGGCTAACTACAATCACCTTTTTAAAAATAGGAGTGACATTAGCACACCCCAAATTGGCCGGAACTACTCCCGCAAGAGCGTTGAAAAACTATGCTAAGCAGAGCAGCAAAACATATTTAAGTAGTTCTACATTTAAATTTCAACTTAAAACCCACATATTTGCTTTAGGGTACCTGCAACTTATCCATTGTTATTAGTCGTAAAGCGCATATAGATGTGTATAATATGTAGTTGTGTATGCACATAATATAACCCTAACCATAACCTTAACGGAAATATAGAGGGTATGCGGAAATATAGAGGGTATGCGGTAATATGTGGTTCTAGCATAATTGCATAATACATGTATTTTGTACGCTGTCAAAATATGTATTCTGTATATACGTCTAACGTTGGTCGAACTTATCGTCCCCTTATTGTCTACACGATGTTTTTATTTTACTAAATGTAAATGCATTTCTTATGATAGCTAACGATCATAAAACACGTTGCACAATATAATTAGTCTACAAACACGGTACAAAATTGATGATAACGATTTTTTTACGAAAGTATACGAAAATTGAATGGAACCATTACAAGGTTTTACTAAATTTAAATGACAATATACCTTTCCACTATAATCTGCGATGGGCGTTTCACTGAGATAGAACTGATGATACTTTGTTGTATTGTTTGCATTATAATTTGTAACTAATTGGAGGAATGTTTTGTATATATATCGCTTCATGACTACAGTGTAGTACAAATCATATACCTTCAAAATGAAATAATGCAGCATCGTATAACGTAAATATGTTTGTAATAAATACAGGCTGATATTGCCATGGCCACAGTGAAGAAGATACCAAGTATACGAGGGACATTAGCAGGAGATGACAATCAACCAAATGGGGCCAATGGATCAGATGAAAAACATACAGACAATACATTTAAAGGTATGAAATATTATTATAGTAAAGTAGGCTGGCTGTATAATTACTACATTTGTGGAATACAATTAGGTATGCAGATCAGTATAATGGTCCAATATAATGCAGCTACATACAAGGACATCTAATATGCATTGTGCTGTGATCAATTTGGAATGCGGAATAAATGATGGTACCGACTGTCTATTGGGTTGTGATTAATGTGAACACTACTAATATTTTCCGATTTTATTTGTGCACTCTTTAATATAAAATACTGAACGTCAATAAATTGTAATACATTTTACAAGGCAAGCTAATTGTACATATCAGCTACTTAGTGGGTATAGCATAGCACGACTATTTCACGAATATAGTTATTGTCTCTATTTTGGCAGTACTTGATTTAATTAGCTTAACGTTATATATATCAGCGACTCTTTGGATAATAGCACGACTACTTCAGCGGTACTTTATTTAGCTTAACGTTTGTTAAAATGTAGATGTAATCAATGGTCCATCGAAGAAATATTTTGACTTTTGACTTTTTGTAATTACTTATCCAATGTACATATTTCAACGTTTTGATTTCTTTGTCATTGTCTTTTATACTAGATTATCTAGTGAATTATCCCATTTTGCTCATGCGTATCTATGTTTAATATATTTTAATTTACTTGCAGTAGGAACATGTTAAACCCATATTACGATATCTTGTTTTTCTTATAACAAAATGCTTTAATAATATACAAATAATGAATGGTTATGAGTGCAATGTGAGGACGAATATTTTATGAGTTGAAATATCACAGTGGTTCCATCTAACAAGGCACAGCCGAACCACTGCAAGGAATGAAATATTGTATGCAACATTGCACTTATGTAAATCATTCATTATTTGTGTTGTACAACACCATTTTGTTGATTTGTAGTTATTAAGTCGTGTAAAGAATCAATGTTTATGTTCGCGGTTTTGTTTCTGTTTTATCGTCCGCTAGGTTGATATTGCTAAAGTAGGGAAGTTAGAAAATAATGATCTTCGTTATTCACTCATAATCAGCACTAATATTGGCACATCCGCCAGCTACTTAATGTGATGTTGTTCTGTGATAAATTCTATCAATTTTGTGAAAAATTTAAAAACATGTCAATATTATACAAATATTATTTTTTCGCTTAGTCTGTCATTTCAGAAATGTGATACCTTATATGGATAGGACCATAACAATTTACATTTCAGACCTAATATCAATTATATGATTCTTATCCTGAACAATCTTAGTGGATAGAACATATCCTTGGATATCTGATCGCACGGTCAGTGATTCAAATTACAGGTAATGACGACTATTATTACCAAGGCTCTAACGTATGATTATAATGTATAGCCTGATTGGTGAAGACATACTTGTGTGGTATTATAATATCGACCAACTACAGGCTCATATAGTTTCGGTTTTCTTCTCGAGTGATGATCAATTTTTCTCTATTTTTTGTGTAAATAGTATTCGAAGTCTATAGAAATTTGAGTGAATGTCAAACAATCCATAATTCAAGAGCTCAGTTCCAAAAGGAAGTAATTCCATTTTAGAAAACAATGAGAATTAAGGATTTACCAACGATCAATCGCCATGTTATTTCAGGACAATGTACTCACGAGGAAATAACACAAGCCATGCCCAAGACCGACAGGATGGGTGTATCCATCTATGTTCATAACCCCCTGTGAGTGCATTACCATGCCATAACACCAAGGTTGACTGTTGATCAATCCTTAATTCATATACTTTTCTAAAATGGAGTAAACTCCTTTTGAAACTGAGCTCTTCATATCAAACACATTTGTCACCCATATGTAGGCCTATCTACTCATTAATTATAACACGGTAGCATAAAACTGCCTAATTTTCGAGCTATAGCTAGCTTATATTTGCTCATGTGCTATACATAAGGGTAAGTGTTAGGAGTGTATGTGTCTGTGTTATAGCATGCTAAAGACTTTCTCAAATAAAATAAAACAAATTGACTTCAAATATTAATTCGACATCCACCCGACGTGAAGTTGTAATTTAAAAAGCCTGAGTGATTATCACAATTTGGTGGTCGCTTAGCGTTGCAAATAAAATAGACCTTCCAAGTCGAGTATACGTATCCTTCTAATTTGATGGAAAATTGTTCCAATTTTGGGTTTATCTTTCACAGAGTTAGATGAAGATAATGGTATATATAATACTATCAAAAGGCCAGTGACATCAGCAGAGGAGGTTGGTTGCCTGAAGAATGAAACAAGATTTAGACTAAATGTGCGCAGGGAGGTTAATTTAAGCGAATGGTATTCACAGGTAATATTACAATTTATCTAGTAGAAATATTTGAGAAGGAATGTTAGATGTTCTTAAAAACAACAAACAGATTGAGTATCATGTTTCAACATGCTCTATAATTATTTCTGATTAATAAAAGTTATTAGACAGGTGATTAACTCATATATCATTATGGATGGTTCCACTTGGCAACATACATGTTGCGTAACATGTTCATACCAGTTACGTAACATTATACGTAACAATAACGTAGATCCGTGGATGTACCGTTATGTAGTCATACAGCCCAGCAATAAAATCACGTAATTTAGTTAGGTAACTGTTACCAAAATATACCTTACTATTTCATATACAACATATACAACGTAGCATGTTCAGTGTTATTTGCACAACATTCGAGTAACAGTTTGGTTGTAGTTGCGTAACTAAATTACACAAACTTGTTACCGAGCTGATGCATAACGGTAACGGTATATCCACATAGTTACCTACTCGCAACCAATATTGCTACATAACTGATACATATGTGTTATGTATAAATTGTACTGAATCACCTTTCGAATGTATACAATGGCATGGTAAATAAGTTAACCACCAACAGGTTTATCAACTGTTTGTAAACCTTTTCTAGTATTTCTTAATTAAATATTTTCGTATCAATGAATACCATAAAGTGTTGCTTGACTCAATCGGTTGAGCATTCGATTCGAATAATGGATCATACGGGTTCATCTTGAAGATCTGGCAAGGCGATATAAAACCGGACAAGTTGTCTTCCCGATTTTTCGTTGCAAGATATTGAAACACGGGAAAGGTCGCAGTATACTACAACTCTAATACAAAATATTGAGGAGTGACCTTTGGCCATGTAGGATAATCACTATAAATCATTATTATTATTACTAAAGTTATCATAAAAGCTGCACTTATGAAAAACATGAACCTAAATGTACCTACAAACTATGATATTAACTAAGATAGTTACGATTTATTTGCAATGCTACACAAGTATGTGACTTCATAATAAAATGCTACTCCACATAATACAATGTTCCCTTTTAAAAATATCTTATTTTTGTTTTATTTGGTATAGTTGTGTGTTTTATTTGACATAAAAATGTGAAACCAAAATATTTAATATTATGTATATGGTTATATTGTTGTCGGCTATATCGTACACGTGGCAGAGATCATTTTCTCCAACATTATACTAAAACTACTTTTGCGCATTCATATGTGAAAAGCAGCTGGGCTTCGTTTTAGAACTCTCTCGATGAGAGCATAAGAAACGCTCCAAATATTAACCTATTAAGAACTATTTAAAGAGCTACTTGATGTTATGTGTGTGCAAGGAATGCACACCGTGAACAATGGCCCGGTGCATTTCTACATAATTCACACCACTGGGTGGGGACTCGGAAGTTGCAAGGGTTTGGATAAGTTTGTCACTAATTGGTCCGTTTGAAAGAAAACCATGCATTTGTCAGTAAATATCTTCTAATTTTCCAAATACTGTCATTCGTAACCTTATTTAGAACACTCCCGGTATATTAGCATTATATTGATACAAAATAAGATAGTTGTGACCCAATTTTTCGGTCAATCAATCTTTTTCCTGATTTTGAGCTCCTTTGTGCATTTTGTTGTAAAAAATAGTATAAAATTAACAAAGTGTAAAGGATACCCCAATTTACTTCGAAATTATTTCCATTTTTCATATTATGTAAACAAAATCAGGTTCTCATCAATGCAGAGATGTTAGAGTACTACGATGTCAGTCACTGTTACGTGTTGCGTCCGTGGTCATTCGGGATCTGGGAAATTATTACGGCATTCTTTGACGCGGAGATCAAAAAGCTTGGCGTTGAGAATTGCTACTTTCCCCTGTTTTTGTCTCAAAGTGCATTGGAACTGGAGAAGACACATATGGGAGATTTTGTACAAGAGGTATGTCCGATGCGAACTCCACTGCATACATGGCTGACTTTACAGCAACATGGGTGTGTCAGCTGGTATGCCAACTTGAAAACTTTTAAATTTAACAACCAACTTTTAGATTTAACAAAGAACTGTATGATACTACAATCATTGATTGCAAAATTTGTTTTAAAATATTAAAATTCACAATATATTTTATTGTTTATAATCTTAAACTGTATAACTTATGCCGTGTTAATAAATGTATAAGTAATCGTAATATTTTCAGCCAACGATAATTTGACTGTAGATTCAAATGCTTTTTATGGAGTATGACATTGACGAATGCAATTAATATTTATCTACATATCATCTAATTAGATCAAATGGAAAACTTAATCTAATCATTTTTCTTCGAACAATACTTATATGGATTTCGAATGAACAATACAACTTATGATCTACATTAACATTGAATACTTACATTGAATACAGTCGTGAAATGAATGAATTCACAATCAATATTGTCAATTCCTCTGGAAGATTTTCTTGCTCCATCCAATTAACTGTGGTATGATCTGACAAGGTTTTTTAACATAAATGTGAATATTTCAAATATTTTTGAGTAATTAAGGTATTGATTTGTTGTGCAAATAATGCCAGTAAGCTTATTTATGTTCTAAATGTAGGCTTAATACTTGGGGTTTGTTATACTTTATATAACTTTTTCTTTTCATAAATAATTTATAATTCCATTTGTAGTCCAAGTTTAGTTCTGATGATTCTTTTATTTTTGTATATTTTGAACTTATAATAACTGTGATAATACTTACAACATAATCAAATGGGATTATCTATATGTGTGGTATGTTATAAACAAGCTCATTGTCTAAATCACCATGTATTTTACAGTAGTAAAATATATCTAAATAATAAAAAAGATACTCGTTTTCACTTTTTACAGAAATTCAAATAATTTAAACAATATAGAGAGGGGAATGGTATTATAAATAACCAATATATTAAAATTTGTAGCATGATAATATCCAAATCGTGTTTCAAAACATTTCAGTACTTATTTATTTCACTTTTACCATTTAAAAAAAATTGGCCCATAATTTTCGAAATCAATATATGCGACTTTACATCATCTTAGTGATGGATGTTCAAATTTAATATTATTCTTGCTCTTCTTATTCATAGATTGCATGGGTAACCAAATCTGGATACACGGATCTTCAAGAGCCAGTTGCCCTTCGTCATACAAGTGAAACAAGTATGAGTTAACGTATTGTAATCTATATAGTCTCACCCAATTATCCAATGTTAAGTTAAATAAATTAAGTAATGTAAGGACCAGAAAAGATAAGCTTAATTAGTCCTTACAAAATGATCATGAGCCTCCCTCAACCAAAAACTCTCGGAATCCTATCCCGATCTGAAGAATACTCATCTAAATCGTTCTTGAAGGCATTAGCAATATGCACATAATGTAAGGACTCGAGCAAGCCATTGCGGTCATCAACCACTCTTTGAGAAAAGAAAAACTTC
Organism: Scotoplanes globosa; assembly: GCA_027575025.1. Lineage (NCBI taxonomy): Eukaryota > Metazoa > Echinodermata > Holothuroidea > Elasipodida > Elpidiidae > Scotoplanes > Scotoplanes globosa. The sequence continues at coordinate 7,079 of JAODAI010358814.1, read as the reverse complement.
CTAACATCTAAGCCATAATATTCCTTATATACACAACATAGCTAAGATCACAACCCATAGTGCGAGAGTTCTCAGACAACGCAAATAAATTACCAAACAAATTACCAAAATCATGTACAATTTGAATCACCTAAATAAAATCACCACGAACTCGGCGAAGTTCCAACTATGTGATATGGGTATTTTAGAATACATGTTTTGTAAGCCGTATTACATTGATGGGTATTATTATGCCAAATTGTATAATGCCAAAAATAGTGATGTTATATGATTTTTTTATTTGGCACTCATAAGGTGTACAGTGACGTCACTCGTTAAAGACTGTCAAACCTTACTCACCATAGTCCAGGACAACAAAGAACGGACAGCACTGACAGTATCGAGGAAATCGGAGCTCCCGGAGAAAAACATATAGTGGCAGTCATAAAGTTGTTAATTTGTAACATAATACCGACCGACCTACCGACCAAAATACAACCCGGTCGCAGTGGTGTAAGGCGGGTACTGTTGTTACTATACACCAACACTTTAGGTAAATGATCTTGAAATCCCATTCAGTCTAAGTATTATACTCGTTTTTTCATCTACATAATGATACTAAGCACGTCCTCGTCTGTAGCTATATATTCTCAATCCTCCGAGTATTTCCTAAACGTGAGACACATAATAAAATACTTTGTTTTTCACTATGAAAAAACTCCTGTCATTCAAATGGGTTTGTAATTGTGAACGCTCAATGTTCATGATGTATAATAATGAATTATTCGTAGTTTTCAAATTTCACATTAAGATATAAGCGGGTTCGTTATGCATAACAAAGGAGAGCTACAGTGTTCGATATCAATGGCATACTAGCATATGGTTGGTTATTCAGAAAAAACAGATGCTTCGATATTAATAACCTGACAAAATTTTCTTTTTATAATGGATAATAATAAATATTTTATATCACATACTTCATATCATAGCCATGGTATAATTTCGGATAAAAAATGTTTCCAACATGAACCACCAGCTAATTTTCATATTGATAATAACGAACCATTTTTCATAGTATTAATAACGGGCATTGATTTATTATTGTGGATATCTATGGTCATTCTTCCGCTTATGATTATGAACCGGAAAGCTAACCTAGTATAATCACATGACCAACGTGCCTTAAGAATACCAACGTCATATAGACTTACCTTTAATTTTGTAAAGTAACTTATACGCCAATTCACCATACAGCTCTACGTAGATATCAATATTTGATAAGGTCACGTTCACAAAACATAATATAATTTCATATTCTAAAGAGTTTCGGTCAAAACAATACGTTTAGTTTATTTATGATGTATGACGGGACTCCTTCGATCCTGGGGTTGGGTGATATTCCCCATATTGTTAGCTACTATATAATTTGACACCTAGTTAACTAGCATATAGAACGTCGATTTTTTGCAATAATTCCATTATTGCGAATACCTGATGAGGCACCCATACCGAGTATATAAAGCACTGTAATAACACATGGAGAGTAGGCGTACCTATATCGCAAGTTATAATATACTTACACACATGTTATTACAAATAATTCCTATTTTAGTATATCTGCCATCATCATACCCAGGTGCTTAAAAAAATTACCTGACTTTAGTAAGTAAGGTGTGTTAGATTTACCAAGGAAGATTTGGGGAAGTCACCATTTTTAATTTGAAGGTCTCCGATCTTTAAATAATTATAACAATGCTATTAATAATTTGGTCAAAAATGTTTGACTTGGTTGGAATTGGTGTAAAAAATCAGAATATTACTTAATTACCAATAACAATAGCGTTCCTCTGTTCAAAACTTGACCTTGAAATATGAGGTCAACGGTACGACAGCCTTTACCGCTGAAATATCACTTGTTTCCAAAGACCTGTTTTTATCCAGTAGTATAGATTTCAATTGAAATATATGCCTACTCCAACTATTGCTATGTTGACACCAGATTTTGTCTACGGTCGTATACATTTCTCGAAATGTATATGACCGTGTGTGTGGCCGATTGGGGATTTGGGGGAAAATTAGTCAGCCTGAGGGACTATCGATTATGTAGTTATTTTTTCGTCATCAATAAAGGCAAATATAACATTCTTAGCACTTTTCATATTCTCTTGGATATAGTCTCTTGGTCTGGACATATTTTTTGCTCTTTTCAGGGAAGATATCCCCCTATCGGGCAATTTCTGGCGCCCCGTGTAACATATGCTGGAACGTAAATTACATGTAATAATTCTTACACCAGTCTGTTTTAAACATCTATGTTACATTATTGATTTATTTCAGTTATGTATCCTGTATTTGCAAAGTGGGTACAATCACACCGAGATCTCCCCATTAAAGTAAACCAGTGGTGCAACGTAGTGGTACGTATATTATTCCATGCGTATGTATATAACCGTTGTGCGTGTATTGTTAGCACTGTCAGCGTTTGTCTATTCTTAATCATGGCATGATTCACTACATAGTTACCAACTATTTACCCTAAATACATTTTGCAATCGGGGTATAGAATGTTCAATTCAGTTCATCGATTGGACAGTGGTTGCGCCATTACTTTTATGACAGGGGATAGCTTCATCAACATATAGGATAGCTTTCCGATTGATGTGTGAAATAGTACTATCAATATGCATATAATTGTAGGCATCTATTAATGCAAAATAAATCCATCTGCATGGGCATATATTATGACGTTGATATATATACACAAATTCCTGACGAAATCAATACTATACACCTCTCCGGATTTTCTATCGCACTGGCATCAACTCTGCTATTTTATTAGGAGATTCAAATAAAAATTGTTATCTTCTTACTTGATGATCTGCACAATGAAGCCCGCCACCATTTTTTAATCATTGAAGCAGGTACTAAACTGCTCCCGTTTCAACGGCCCTTGCTTTTTAACTGAGTTCTAGATATGTTTATACTTTTGTAATTGTTGTAGACGACACATGGGTAATGCATGGAGTTTACAAACCCAACAATATTTACGGTATCCTTTTGACAGAGATGGGAGATGAAGGACCCACAGCCTTTCATACGTACCAGGGAGTTCCTCTGGCAGGAGGGACACACAGTGTGGTCGTCCAGAGACGATGCGGTAGAAGAAGTGTTCCAGATATTGGAGCTGTACGCTGCCATCTACGAGAAACTACTCGCTTTGCCGGTCATCAGAGGAAGGAAAACGGAGAAGGAAAGGTTTGCCGGAGGTGATTTCACAATGACCCTAGAGATATTTATATCGGCCAGTGGTAGAGCGATGCAAGTACGTATATATTGTTTATGCTACACACATTATTTAAGAAATGTGTATGCTATATTCATTGTGTTTGGGGAATGATTGTTGATTGATTCCGAGAAAACACAATACTTTCCAAAACGTTTTATAAATGTAATATGAGTAAGTGTTATACTGCAGTACTAATTAGTGGAAAGTTTTATCGAAATGTTGCAAGAACAAATTTACGTTAACAAAATATGATATGTAACGTTATCATACATGTTATTGTGCTGCAACGTATTTACAACGTGAAAACGTTGTTAAAATATGTAAAAAAATAACGTTGTTAAAATACTGTTAAAAACGTTTCCTAAAATACCATTTGAGTTGTATAAACGTTTTTACAACATTATTTAAGGAATGAAATTACACCATTTTTTGGTAAAGATATTTAAAAAGATGATTCCAAATATTTTGACAACATAGGCCACAGCGCTCTAAAAATGTTTCAACATTTTTGTTCTGGCTCTGGTTCTTCAGTAAATATAGCATAATCGCTCTCTACGCAGGGTGGTATGCCATCGCCGATCATCGGTATTGCAGTATTAATAAGTGTGGATGACGGTATTTTAATACTGTAACTATTGTCATCTATAATTTAGTAGGTTCTTCGGACATTATGTTGGTTCTACTTGTGGTACCGAAACTTTTGGTCGTAAACTGTAAAAACATATACATATATACAAGTTGCCGGTTCTTTCTACTCTATTTTTGTTTATACGTGCGCCACAGCCTCGTAAATTATATGCATCATATTTCTTAACTAGATGTCTTTAAATATTTCGACCAAAATCGGAAAAAGATAAAAATATTAATGAATAAAATGATGGCTCGTTGAAACATGTTTATGTTAAAAATCGCGGAATAGACGTAAATGAACTAAGCTAGTAATGGCGGCGATTCACAAGTTACTATACCGTATGTAGTTTGACGCGACGAAAAGTAGCGAAAAATTAGCCACAAATTGCAGAATGTTTCCAAAGTAGTTGGTGTTGGTATAATATTTTTGGTTGAAACAAGAAGGACTTAACAAATATTCACAAACCTTCCTTACGCCAATATGTTAGCGTAAACCTACTTATGCAACATACTTTTACTTACGTCATTTTTCTCGAAAGTACTTTGTTCCTAGTTTTGTTCTTTGGTTGAGGCAAACCTAACGGCTGCCGTAACGTCGATTTTGTTGTTAAATTTTATTGAAGGAATAGCACTTACCAATCTTCAGGGAGATGGAGCCTTTCAAGATATGCGAAATCCGGTTGCAATACATTACAAGGCGTTGGTAAGAAATTATAGGCTTCCATAGCATAATGTTAGAGTTCAATAATCGACTTACCGGTCTCTGAAAGGGATCATTTCAAGATATGCAAAATCCGGTTGCAACCCATCACAGGGTAATGATAAAAAATTATAGACTTCCATGACATAATTTTAGAGTCCATGTAATAATGAACGACTTTTCGAGTCGATTTATATTCAAGTGCGATACAGCTCTACGTTAGTGTGACATACTCCAATGCACAGTCCCACTGCATATATGCATGCATGAATTATGAAATAATACTTTCCCTTTCAAAGTTGTCAACATCTTTTCAGGAATACCAATGGTGCGTGACAGGTACTTTATCGAAATAATTATTAACAAAACAATCGTTATTTTATTTAGGCAATAAATTAGGATATTGGCATATATAATATGATTGGAAACATTTATAAAGTAGCAGTAAAAAATCATAGGCCTAACCAAACTGTCACTTCTTTTAATTCTTTGGTAGACCTACACTGCGTAAGTTACGAACTTCCTACGAAAGTTTCGTGAATAGTATTTACGCAAGTATGTACGAACTTCGTAGGATTTTTGACGTACACACTTTCCTACGCTACTCTTCGTGAATACGATGCCAGATATATTAACTGTATAAATAGATCGTCAATAGACTTGAAAAAGGTATAAATAATAATTGATCCGAACAGAAGGTCTGCATACGTTCGAATATACGTACATTGTGACAACCACTCGTATGTTAATCAGCTAATCGTCAATAGTTACCATAATTCCGAGGGTATCTTTATATTATGATACTGTTACATTCGATGGAATGTCATCACATGTAAAACCCCTATAGTGTGTATTACATAATTATACATACAGTTATATATACATTACTCACTATACCTCTTGAAGCCGTGATAAGCTGACAAGATTGCTGGTATATTTTATTAATAATCTTACACATTGTATGATGTATGCCATTCTTCGTCTTAGCAAATATTTGACATTTTCATGTACTATTAGGGAGCTACGTCACATCACCTGGGCCAAAATTTCTCCAAAGTGTGTGGCATTAGCTTTGAGAAGCCAGGTGAACCGAACACACATGAATTTGCCTACCAGAATTCATGGGGCATCTCTACGAGGACGATAGGAGCACTATGCCTTCAGCACGGAGACAACATTGGTCTTATTATACCACCTAAAGTATGTGTTGTACAGGTAAGGCATATTGTATGCGAAGTTTATCGCATACTAACATGTAGTATATAACGATCATTCGTCCCCGCACGATTATTACTATGCATATATATACTGGCATTCCACTTACTGTTATAAAATTATTCTAGCATTGGGTAATGTCCATGACTTTTTGTCACACCACGGTGGCATATCGCAGGCATTCACGAGAAAATTAGAGGCTAGTCTTTGGTGGTCAGCTCTCAGTGTCTTGGTGTGATAATGTATACAACATTGGTCTTATTATACCACCAAAGGTATGTGCCATACAGGTAAGACTTATTTCACGGGAAGTTCACTGCTCCAACATTGTTAACATAACATGGACTGATTGATATGTCTCCACTTCAGCGACACAAGTTTGCGTGATCTGTTATATATGAGAAATTATAGATTGTATTCACACACTGCGTTTTGATGAGCTTTATAGTCAAGGTAACTAATGCATATGCTACACGTACTGTTTGAATTCGCACCAGTTAAAAAAACTTTGTATATTACAAATATAGGCTCATGTATTGTACATTTTTATATATAGTACGTATATCCTGAACAATATAAGTTTGTGTGGTGTCCTGTATATATGTAAACGACAACTTCGTAGTTATTTACAATTCATATTCCCACAACACTTTCTTCACTGTATCATGATCGTCGACTTAGGCCTAACCATTGAGATCATTGTGGGGCGGATCATTTAAATTGCGCAAACACATGGATTTCTATTAGTCAGCGAAAGTTATCAAATATAGCGGAAATTTCCTTACCAAATTATGTTTACACTAAATTGTTCTCAAACATGTCTACTATTATATATCAAAATATTGAAAGTCAATTCGCTTAGGAAAACCTGTGATATTCAACTGAAAAACGGGTAATATTTTTAGGCCATTTTGATATATCGTGGAATTAGTACACACACTAAGTCAATGACGGAAAACTAAAAGTTTTGGCGAATTGATTCCATTGCATGAAATATGTTCATAATTAGTATCATGTTAACTATAAATATATATATAACCAAAAACATATTTTCTGCAAGAGGTGTTGTATGAATGGAAGGGTTTATTTGAGAGGCATTGGTTGCGTATGAGCCTGGATAAGACAGAGGTTTTATCAGTGGGCATACAACGACAGGAGTTGGGTATAACTCTTGCTGACAAAGGTATTAAAAATGCCCAGTAGCGGTGCCACGTGACACACTTTCTAAATATTTGAAAATGTAAATACAACAAATGTTGAAAATATATA
>JAODAI010357703.1:0-15298 GCA_027575025.1 Scotoplanes globosa | reverse complement strand
TTTTAAGTAACCTTTTGAAATGTGTTAATGTATCACACGATTTGACACTCTCTGGCAATTGATTCCAATGTGTTGCAACCGACACCAAAACGTATGCAATACAGTCATAAATCATTCAATACAGTCACATGGCATGCAGTGGTACTAAGATTGGTGTCATATAATGAGTCAAGTGTAAATTAGTATTATTCATTAGACAAACCTTTATTACTTCAGTAGAAAGGCTGCCCAAAACGCCGAAATTCAGTAACTCTTTATGACTTAAATTTCGTATTTCACTGGAAATTTAGCATTCATATAATGGACCATGGTTCATAGATTCATTCAAAGAATTATTAAGAGATTCCTTTAAAGAATATTTGAGAGATGTATTCAGATAATCATGCATATAATCATTCAACATAATATTGGGGGCTACAATGATGACCATCATATTTATATTAGTTTCACTCCTGGATTCCAATACCATATGCATTATTCAATTGTGTTTCTCTAAACTGGCCACAGGACCGGGGACTGATATACCAATGGACTGATGGACGCAGGGTCTGGCCTGTTTCCTAAAAAACAATAAAACGAAACTCATTGTGAATGACCCTAAACATTCTGCCCAATGATGCCACCCAGTATGTCGTTTTTAATTATGATACTTGCATATATACGTTTTCTCAAAATATTACAGTACCATAATAAATATAATTTGCATAATCAATCTTAGACAAAATAAAATCATTGCATAGTAACTTCACTGGTCGGAGGTTCTCGGAGTATCATAATAAATAGAAGTTGCACAAAGAAGCTTAACTAAAATAAGAGCGTTCCATTATAATAATAATAATAATAATAATGATGATTTGTATATCGCTTTTCCTGCATAGGAATAAAAGTCACACCTCAAAGCGCTTCACAACGTTATATTATAGTAACATAAACTAGTCGGAGTTCATACAACTTTTCCTGCGACATAGACCGAAGGGAACAACATCAAGATAACATATCTATATATATATTGAACGATACCAATTTAATTTCATTTACAATTAAATTTGATTGTTGAAATACATAACGGTATATCATTTTGAAGTTGTTCCATTCGGTTTATAAATCGCATGACAATCTGTTTAAACTCCGAGCAGTTCAAGCCACTATATATGCAATGCTCTTATTTTGTCTAAGCTTGACTACGCGAATTCTATTTATTATATGGTGATCTACTTCGAAAATTGAAAATGGTATATACACAAATAAGTCATTGTATTAATATATATGGCGTCACCATGGTATTTCAAGTGTTTTGGCAAGTTGTACTGGTTGGGAGTTCGCGAACGTATATATTTTTAGGTTATTCTATTTTTTAAATGCAAGCATGCATAGTTTAGCTTTTGTTTATCATATTACCCGACTCCATCACTACACATTATGCTTTATGAACACTAGAGAGAGGCAAGTCGGATCAGAGGTCGAGTGCTCGCTTTGCAATACAAAGGTTCATGGATCGATCCCCACCAGGGTTGTTTCTAGACCAGATAGTGGTTTCGTGCCCGCTGGAGTTCGAGACCCCTGGAGAACATCTCGCTTGATGTTCAGCGTATGGGATTGGAGCATGGTCAACAATCCAGTGATCCTTGACTAGGAAAAAAATCCGAGGACGGCGCTATTAAATCGGAAGGTTAGAAATGAAAACAACCAACAACAACTATGTTCCCTAACAAGGGGTGAGTAAGAAAATATTAACTGTCAGCCGTATCATTGTTCAAAGCTCTCTACCTCCCTCTAACCACAGACATGACCCTCCAATTGCCATCCTCCACCCCAGCTCTCATAAACCCATATTAACACAGTCCTTCCATTTCAGCCACATGTCTCTTCTAATTTAGCACTTCTGACTTACATTCAGATATACTCTGTATTTCAACTTCTGTTTTAATTAACAACTCAATTTCTCGAGTCCAAGAAAATCAAACCAATTTGTTAGATTTAATATTTTCAAATAACTATAATATCATTTAAGTTTAATAATTTGTAATCTTATAACCATTGGCTTATATATCATGGTAACATACAAAAGTGTGTGCTTAGCCAATGCACTGCCGAATTATATACACCAATGCAAATTGGTGTGGGGGTTTCAAATCTGCAAATATTTTGTTCAAAAGAGAGTCAATACTGATTTATTATTGTTGTAATTCACTAAAACAACACAAATTGGACTTTATACACAGGGATCAAATATTGCATGTTTGGTAAGAAGCTAAAAACAGCTAGCGCTATTATATTATTTACTACAAGCTAAATCAAACAACGAACTATAGCTTCGGCAACGGATACAATGATATATACTAATAATTGTACCAATTGTGCTAAAAACAGCTTGAGCCATTATTTCTACCAGCCAAGTATAACCTTCTACTAGAAATTAGCTTGTAAACCTTATTAAGTGTAACCCCTGATATAGTATTAAATAAAAAAAATCAACAAAAATCAACATGAAATCTACACTCATTTTTTACAAATAGGTACTGTACATCAAGACCTGATATATTTTCTAAATATTTTTGTTTTATAATAAAAACACAAAATAATTAAAATAATGGTCATTCCGTGTGAAATGAACAAATGAAAAAAATGTGGCATGTCCCTCTTAATTAGAATAGACGGTGCACAGGATGATTGCAGTTGAAATACACTATTAAAATAGGCCTACTCAATCATGGTATATCACTATCTCCACTGCAGCGACGGTCTTAAGCACAATGCTTATATGTCACAGTGATGCAACTTTGATAGCCTACTTCCAAAGAGACCGAGTGCCATTTTCTCAATAATAATATTGAAGGTGCCACAGTAATACATTATGTGTAATGCTCTTTCTATTAATAAAGTATCAAATTAAAACACTTAGACCGGACTGTATTGTACCTTAAACTAGCCAGTGAAGACAGGACTTTAAAGTAAGTATACCTATTAAACGTTAGCCGCCTAGCCTAGGCCATTGTGTAGAATATATAAATTTGCCAAAATCAACAAACATTTTAGAGTTTGTGCACACTGTTGTAGCAAATGTATACTACACAAGTTCAATCACAATAGGCTTATATCACATATAGGTTAGCCTCCGTTGATTAACTTAACTTAATCGGACAAAAAATGATTTAATGAAGGATATTTTTATCACACGCTTCTTGATGCATATTTGGAAAGAAAAAAATGATAAAAATGATGTCATAATGGGAAAAATTATGATTTTCTATACAAAGTCTATCAACACATTATCCTAAAATATGACTTTCCGCAAAAGATTTTCACTCGAATAAGTACTATAATTATTCCACTTTTTTGTCAATTTTAATGACTAGATTCCATATTTGTAACTTGCCAACCCCAAATAAACTACATGAACAATTACATATCTAGTAAACTTTTGGCATCAGGCCCCCCATGACGTCATCTCACATGTCACGTGACCATATACTGGCGGCAAGACCATTACATACACCAAATAATATAACCTAATCATTCCTGACTTTGCTTTTGCAACGACCTAGTCGAAATTATTTGGCAAATTTATTTTTGATTATTTTGTGAGTGTTCTATTACATTTGGATAGTTTACAAGTGATAATACAGGTTTAGTTTAGTCACCGATAGGTTTAGGAGATAGTTATATAGTTTTCTTCTCGGAAATATTGCTAATTTTGTATAGGCTTATCGGAATTAGATTCGAACGTTATCGACGATGGACTAGGTATGTAGCCTATCTAGGACGGTAACGTTGTAGCATAGCCTTTTTGAACATATACTCTTAGAGGTCCAGGGTTTGAAAGTTGTTAGTTAAACACCTTTTAGTGTTACTAACTTCATTTGTCTTCGATAATGCTACGTTTTACTGTGGTACTACATTTTTTAAAAGAAGCACAGGATCTTTATGTGGACGATTTACGTTTCTTCGTTACGTTCGTTTTCGTTCGTTTTGATGTTTCCGTTAGCCGCAATAACGGAGAAAAAACGATGTTTAAGGTGTAACAATTTCATACCGTACAGTTGGGATGGTGACACTGATTGTTATCTGTTCCAGGACTGTTACGTGGACGTCCCTTGCTAATTTCACGGATACGCATTGGGAGGCGACGAGGGACTGAATGAAGTCATGCACTCCTGATAAATCCAGAAAGAAGGAAATCCGCGGGAAAAAATATTCAGCCTCATCAGCTTCTTCAACTCCCGTCTCTACATCCTCTGTTTGTGCTTCGACATTCTCTGTCCGGAAAACTTCTAGCACTTCAAATCATGTCTCAATATCCTCTGTCCGTGCCTCAAGATCCTCTGTCCGAAAGTCTTCTAGCGTAAAGAAGGGCGCATCGGGGAAGCAGACGTCTCGCCTCAGATCTTCTGCGTCTTCCTCAACGGCGGGCGGTGTGATGAATATCCCAAGGACGGGGAGGATGGGGATGCCTCCAAGGATGAAGATGCCCGCAGAAATGTAGATGCCCGCATACATGTGAATGATTCTCCAAGGATGAAGATACCCGCAGAAATGAGGATACCCACATAAATATGGATGCCTCCAAGGATGGAGATGCTGAGGATGGGGATGCCTCCAAGGATGAAGACACCCGCAGAAATGTGGATTCCCCACAGAAATGTGGACAAGCCAGAAGATGGTGTCGAGCCCGAAGAAGAACTAATGGAGAAAGCTTGCATATCTAAGGAGTTGTTTGAGAGGCAACAGTAAGCGCAATAACAAAATCGACATTCTTTCTTCATCCACAACCAACTTCGATTCGACACACTCCTCAACCAATACATCAACCCATACATTAATGTATTCCTCATGCAGCATAAAATATAGGAGGAGGTTCTTAAAATAAGGATGATTTGTTTATTATAGCGGTTTCTGTTCTGCCTGAAACCCTGACAATTAAACAATTACACGTTTCAGATCGGCAATCGCAGCGTTTTATATGGCCATTGACGATGGATTCACGATTGGTTGAAACAAGATCCTGGTGGATCTGGGGATGATCGTCTTATACTTGCTTATGCTTAAAACGGTGTTTCTGATAGCGGCAGCCTCAGCAAGGAGAGGAAGCATACTACACGCTTTAGCGGTAAAGGATGGTTGGATTCGTTTCATGAGCTATGGTATAACATTACTGCCGGATCCGGGGAACCTGACTACGAACCATATATTGATGAGCCAATCTATATTGTCTAATTGAAAAAGGTTTTCAGTAATGAATGAGGACATAATTTTGTATCTGGTTAGGGTGCTTAAATATTACACGAAGCGCACATAACGCTTAAGGTTAACGGAACAACTTTTATGCAGTAAAAAAGCCCATATGGTTCGAATACAAAAACTGGGTTGGAAAGCTCATTAAGTGGTTCGTCAAAATGCCAAGTGGTGTTAGAGCGCATGATCTGCGAGGCCAGTCTGCTTTCAAAGTATGGTTTGAAGATACTAAAGGCAGCAACCTGAAAGACACCGAGCATCTTTATTGTGTGCTATCCTACAAGTACGGTGTCGTCTGAATAACTTAAATATGCTCCAACATACCCTCCAGAGTACCGGAGCGGAGATGGTAGGTGGGTGGAAGAAAGTTGCGTATAATTTTATATAGATTCAATAACCAGGTTATGTTCTTAGAATCTCAAGAACCATAAGTTGGATCGAGTTCATACCTTGGATAGTGCTACAATGTATTACAGTGAAGAAGTTCGTGGATTTCGGCGGTGCTCCAATGCATAATAATTAGTGGTCGTGGCTAATTGCGAAAAAAATGAAAAGTTTATCGTAAACACGGAATTTCAAGAACCGTAAGTATATGGTGTAGGGCTATAAAAAGATCATCATGGTGTCTCACATTAAAACAATAAACAACCATGGATTTTAAATGTTTGTTGTTAAAATATATTTTCTAAATTATACAATTCGTCAGCTGCGTCTTTCATAAGAATATTTTAATACAGTTATGTATTTAGTATTTTTTTAGAGATGATTCAATATTTGAAAATTATTTGACGCAATTGACGAAAATGTAAAATTTATTAAAGATATTTTTACGTCCAAATAAAATCCTTTTCATTGTTTAGAAACCATTTCGAAATTTTATCTCAATGTCACACTATTGGACCCTAATTTACGGATTGACCCATTCTACAATCTAGTATATTCTTATTTCAGCATACCAATTACGACAATGCCACAAAGTCACCAAGACCAATTACCAATTTCGATCCATGTTCATTATTACTCCAATCAGAATAGAGCCTGTTAGAAATCCATTGACTGCAAAGATGTCTAAAACTGGCCGTCAACTGTGAAAAGAAAGTTAGAACGTTACTTTGGGCGACAAACATATGTCTTAGAGCATGATAAACGGCCGTTAACATACTTTGATCTTTCGTCAGGAAGTACAGTTCAGTACAGTATGAATCGCCAATGTCTTAGTGCTAGAGACCTAAAGACGAGACGCCATGATATGTTATGTGACGAACTACGTTTTAAGCAAGAGTTATACTCATTGCGCGAGCGTAGAGACTTTGCTACATGCGCAAGACAATACTTTACTATTTTTAATGCTGACGGATTGCGCAACCGTGAATTGTAAAAGGTTGCTGATGAATAACAACAGCTTAGACGGACCCGTCCTTTGAAAGGACGGGCTTCTCCGAAGGGACCTGAACCGAGAAGATCGAGGTCGTTAGACACAACAATATTGACCAAAAGAGACGATGACCTCCAAGGTGAGGGATCGTTTTTGGGTCCTTGCTTCAGCAAGATAACCGTATGAGCGTGTGTGTGTGTACCATGACGTCCGCTTGAGTACACTAATTCATGAACCGAAACTCGGATTGAAAAAGTTTATTCGCACGTGGATCAGCTATTTTGCAAAGGTGTGCTCTATTGTATTTGGTAAAGGTCAAAGGTCATATGTGGCCTCTAGATATCAAATAACGATTTTCTTCGGGAGCAATAACTCCATGATGGTTAATCCCACAGTTCTATACAACTGGGTCATGGTAGACCTGTGGAGCTTCACGTTTCGTAAAAAACGAACTGTTTCTGCACGAGTTCAAGGTCACTCAAAGTGGTAAAACACGATAAAACTTGCACTAAGCATTTTCAGGGGCCGGGAAAAAATGTGATCGTCTACTCAGTCGCATCTGGTGAACTTTTTTCGGGGCATTTCGGGCACGTTTGGTGACCTTGAACTTTCGGTGACCTTTGGTAACCAAAGGTCATAGAGACTTGCCGTTTGGTATGTTTTTTGGAATCGGCTCGTCGACTCGGATCTGCGTATGGTTCATTATTTCAAAATGTCAAGTGGTCAAAGGTCACTGAGTGGTGCCGTCTTTTTTCCAGCTGAAATCGGACATCCGGTCCTCGAGTTACGGGCGTCAACCGTCTATTCTTCGGAAAGCGATAACTCCATGATGGTTCATCTCATGGTGGTACAAGTATGGGTGCATGGTAGACCAGTGAGAGCGTGACATTTCGTTACAAAAACCGAAGTTAATCGGGGCGGGTACAAGGTCACTCACAGGTCACTAAAAATTGTAAAATACGTTGAGACATGAGAGAAGCATCTTGATGATCGTATGCGCGAGACGAATCTTGCGGAAAAAACGGGGCATTTTGGGCACTTTGACCCTTGACCTTTCGATGACCTTTGGTGTCCGAAGATCGTAGAGATTTGTCGTTATGTTTATTAATCATCATGTCGATCTACGTAATATTCATCAATTTAAAAGTTCAATAGTTCATGAAGTCATATTGAAATGTGATATATATGTGCTTAGTTGTAGAAGTTACGAACAAAAACATAGATTTCGGTATTTTAGTGATAATGTGGTAGAGCTCCGTTCGCTGAGTGTTGTCAGCGATAGAGGGGAGATTGCAGTAGTACTGGAAATTATGGAAGAAAATTTGTTCGGGCACTTGTGTGCTAGTAATAGTAAAGGACGAGTACCAGATATAAGTTACAAGCAACCCCCTGCGCAGGAAGTTATGAAATAAACTTCAGTCTATGAGTACGTGGAGAAGTGACAGGCTCTAGAGAAGTTAGCGGCACTGGTCAATAAGAAGGCTGCAGCAAAGATGGAAAAACGAGGAACAAGATGACTTAATCTCTTCGTTATTCCTAACTCCAAACCGACCAGGAATATGGAGGCCAATCCTAAATCTAAAACCACTGAACAAGCATTTCATATGCCCCAAGCGTTGCCATATGGAAACCCTCAAGGACATAATTATTATATTAGCGCCAGGCATATGGGAAGCGACCTTGGACTTGTACGACGCGTATTTACATATCCCGATCCACAGAAACTCTCAGAAATACTGTATCTTGTGTTCAGATACCGGGATCAAGATTACACATTCGAGACCATTCCATTTGGGTTGTCCACAACCCCTCAAATTTTACTCCAGTAACTTGCGCCATCGTCTTGCACTTAATAAATCGGGGCTTGATGCTCTTCTTCTACATATACGACTGGTTGCTGGTATCAACATCGAGATAGGGTGTGCGAAGGGCAGTAACTATGACAGTAGACTTATTGGAGGAACTCGGTTGGCTTCTAAAACACGAAAAGTCGTACCTCATTTCGAGCCACAGAGTGGTGTACTTAGGAGCAATGTTGGATTTACATCACGGCGTGGCTTTTCCAACGGAGAAAAGATGGTTAAAGACGGCGACTTACTTTCAGCAATTTGGGATTGGCGTTTCTCTCGAGGCAAGAAGTTGGTTGATTCTGCTAGGTCACATGGCGAGTTTGATGGAAATTATAACTTTGTACAGACTCAGAATAATGGGATCCTTGTAGTTACACGTGATGCGGCAGCAGACATTAGATCCAATGACTACCCTGATCCCGTTTCCGGAAGGGTTGATACACAATGTAGAATGGTGGACCGTGGAACGCAATGGAACTGTCAGGGTCGTCCATTTCAGGACCATCATCCAGAAACATTCTTGACGACGGATGTTTCTCTGTCATCAGGAGTTCATATATAAACTTGTTAGAGATGCTGGCGGTCTGGATAGCTTGCCCGGTTTGGAGCGAAGGTCTTCATGGGCATCGAATGACCATCTTCTCGGACAACACGACTACAGTGGCCGACATAGCTCTAGAGGGTGGCACAAGGTCACTCAGCCTTTGTCATATAGTGCCAGATCTTCTTCTTGTATGCGATATTCTAAATATAACTCTTCCAACAACACACTTGGTAGGAAAGGACAACATTCTGGTGGATGCCAGAGGACAGTTCAACCCACACGAATGGAGTGTATCGCATATAGCTATGTACGTCGGCAGATAACAAGAAGTTGGAAACTTATGAGTCAAGGAGGTTTCACAAGGAGGCCTGGTAGGTGGATGTGCTATCATTCAGCTGGAACAATATCACAGCGTACGTTTTTCCGCCTCAAAGCTTGATGCCGGAGGTGATCACCTGAGTTCAACAAAGATGAATCTCATTATCGTAGTCCCGTTTTGGCCGAATCAATCTTATGTTGATGTTACATCTTCGATGTTACATCTTCTGGTATACCTTCCATTTCGCTTCCCGGTGAAGGACAGCAAGTTATCCCAGAACAGAAGAAGAGTGTATCACACAGACCTAAAACACCTATACCTCTTTGCATGGAACCTTTCCTTGATAAACTTAGAAAGGAGATACATCAAGGAGAGGGTGTGGACATTGCAGCAGGTTTAAGAAGGACATGAACAGTTCTTTCATATGACGCCCGAATTAACGTTTTCTACGCATGGACGATCCCTAGGAAGCAGACATAATCAAGGTGGCGGAATTTGTCATGTCCCTTTATCACAAGGGGTTACATATCAGCACTATACGCCATTACAGGTCGGTGATAGGAGATATACATAAAGGCTTCAAGGACGGTTCGAATGTTGGTAATAATGGAATCCTGATATATATATTGAAAGGAATCTTTCTTAATAGACCACCGCAACGTCATTTAGCCCCCACTTGGTCTATATATTAACAAAGTATTGGCGACCTTGGTGAAAGACCCGCATGAACAATTGGAGCGATATCTTTGAGCTTGTCGATCTACAATACAGCTTTTCTGTTGGCGACGGTCTCTGAAAGAAGACAAAGTTACCTACTATACATGTGTTAACGACTCAAGAAGGATCTCTACGCTTTACGCCAAGCTGGAGTCACGATACTACCTAATCCAGCGTTTATGTCTAAGAATCAGACGGCAGGATTTACACCGGAGTCATTGTTCTTGACTCGTTTGCAGGATAGATCCGTGACAGCAGAAGACAGACTTTGGTGTCCAGTTCGGTCCCTTAAGTGGTATCTGAATAGGATGAACCACTTACGTTCCTATGATCAGTTATTCATTCAGGTGAGACGTCCACTTGGGCCAGCTTATAGTGTTACGATCTCCAAGTGGATTTCAGAGCAGATAAAGGGGGATTGTTAAGATACCGGGTGGGGTTCGCACTCATGACATTAAAGGTCGGGCGGCATCAAAGGCCTGGTTTTCTAGGGTTCCATTAGAAGATATTTAGAAGGCCTCAACCTGGAAGACTCCATCCACGTTTGTTAGTTGCTATCTAACAGAAGATGCGTTGTCGGCTGATGGTAGTTTTTCAAAAGCTAAAGTTAATGTTTAGTCCTCCCACCGTTCTCAGAGCTCCTGGGTCCGAGTCAGTCGAATAAAGTTGGGTTGATGGGTGAGTCTAATATATAGACTAATAAAATCTAAAATGTAGTAAAAGGGTTTTAAAAATAGCTGGTTGATGTGCTAGTTTGTTAGGTGGTTACGGTTGTTCCAGTTGTTGGTGTTCGTTCTTAAGATTTATCCTTGTTGGGAAATTCAAGAAGTTATTCGGGTCTGAATATTATGAGATTTATAGGCTACTTGACAAGATGAGGAAGCTGATGTTTATGAGGATAATTATATATCGTACAAAGATGATGAACTTGTCAGATTGGTGGCATTATACCAATGAAGCAATGAGTACGATTCACTCCAAGGGAAACGAGGAAATGAATCAGATCATGGAGATTAAAGACGATAGATGTCAGTTCAGAAGACAACAGGTACAAGTATGTAAGTTGAATGGTCATGTATTTTTTTTTCTTTCTTGGATACAATTCATACATTGGTCAATTTTGACTTCGGTGTCACAAATGACAATGGAATTGTGCGTTGTCTACCCTTTTTCGCAATTGAGGTTTGGCTTATATATTGGCATGACGTATGTTGGGTGACTGATGGTTATGATGTCATATCCTGGGTCATTGGTGAAGGATTAACTTAAATCCCTTCCATCATTTATCTAAATATGTATTTGTGCTACGTTTACAGGGGAACAATGGACTTCTTTCAGTCTTTCTCCACTTAGAGGAAATATCGCTCCCCGGACAAAGCATCTAAGAAATCAACAAGGAAGGTCTCGGACTTCAGATCTTCGCCTTGACTCTGCACATTTCCAGGATGATTCAGTTAATAGTGCCGCTGGGAAAAGTATATATCTTGTCACTCAACTCTCATCAGTGGTTCCTATTTATGTTCATGTAAAGTAGTATGTGTAGCTTGTTGTTGACCTAATGGATATCATATATTAGTTAGTGGTTGTTACATTTATTTAACTATTATATTACACCAGCCGTGGTCCAATTATTGATTTTTTATTTATTTATCCTTCTTTCCATTGATGTCGTCTTTTCCTTTTTGTCAGTCGAATCAGCTCACCTTAAGTGTCTGATTGCATTGCCTTTTATCAAGTTTTTTTCTTTTTCACTTAAATGTATAGCACATGTCGTAGTTGTAAAGTAAGTGATATTGATATTAAAAATAGTTCCAAGTTTAAAGTATGTGTCATATGTAATTCCATTTTTCACGTTTATTGTTCTGTTAACTCAAGTACTTTGAGTTTGTGGTCATGTGATACTTGTATAAATTATAATCTACCATTTATTCATTCTAATAAACCGCGAAATCGAAGATACACGAATAATGACACACATTTGTCAATTTATATTAATGATGTAAACGTTCATAACATAGGCTCTTGTAATTACTTTGACATAGATAACAATAATATGCTTACATACACTTCTTTTTCAATTTTTCACATGTCTAAGAGGCGATTAAAGACCCACTTATGTAAGTGATGTCTTTGTTGTTCAGCGCCACGAACAGTATATACTCTGGATATCTGGCGCTATATAAATTAAATTATTATTATTATTATTATTATAAAAGGCTTTCGATATACTCGACCACTCTATTTTATTAAACAAGCTCTAAGATGTTGTGGTATTAGAGGCAATGGCTTAGCGTGGATCACCAGTTATCTCACAAATAGGAAGCAGTTTATATTGTTTAATAATATTCAGTCTGAACTTATGGAAGTCACATGTGGCGTGCCACAATGTTATATTTTAGGATCTTTATTATTTATTATATATGTCAATGATATTTGCAATGTCTCCGATAATTGTAGTGTTGTTTTATTTTCTGATGATACTAATATATTTTTCTCAATAAGTGATCCCTAGGAACTTCAAACAATTGCATCCAGTCATTTTAATACAATTCACAACTGGTTTTCTTCCAATAAATTGTCTCTCAATTTTGAGAAAACAAAGTGCATTATTTTCAGCAAGAGCATTAACAATTGTAACTTTCAACTTAATATAACTAATAAATGCTTGCAAGAGTTAATAATATATCATTTCTGGGGGTTGAAATTGACTCGTGACTAACATGGAATAACCATGTTGATATAGGTAGTAAAAAATATCAATAGGATGTGGTGTGCTTTCTAAGTTAAAACATATGTTACCTAAGATAATTCTTCGTTCTTTATATCATACACTAATTTCACTTCATCATTAGATAAAGTATTGTATTACAGTAACTGTTTTGTCAGGAACTAGTAAACAAACCGTAAACAAATTAATTGTACTGCAGAAAATACCTTTATTTTATTATTTGTGTAATAAATTAATTTCTAGTGTAATAAAGGGCATATTCTACACGAGACCAGCTGTTAAACACCTTGATCCATTTTGGTCCATCAACGAGATCCTGGTAACCTTGGCAAAGGCTTCCTATGAACCGATGCGAACAATTTCACTATAATTAATTACGCTCAAGACGGTGTTTCTTATAGCTGCTGCTTCGAATCGCAAAAGGAGCACTATATTCACATTGACAGCAAAGGAGGTTCCTAAGGTTTACACCCAGTGGTCTAGCGAGGGTTGGTGGCGCCCGGGGCATGGTTGTGGCCGACATACCCATACCTTCACCAATCTGTTTATTTCACTGATTCGTAGTGTCCTTGACATGCAATCTGGTACAACATTTTACGCAATTTGCAGTCAACTTTGTACCTTTTTTTACTTTTATTGAAAATAAAAATATGGGAATATAACAAACCCCTCAATTAATTTTACAGAAATAATGTGTGAAATGGCCTGCAAAGGTTGCCTAACAAGAGGGCCGGTTGGTTTATCTAAAACAACCAATCAGTTAAATTTATGTTATGGGAGCGCTCTTCTAGCTACGATTCAATAAAGGCATTTTAATTTAACATGCACGGATAGACACACAATCAGGATATCCTCTGCCAAGAGCCTACCCCTTACTACTTCGTAAACATAGACCAATAGGCTAGCATGGGCAAATCCAGCATTGTGTGAGGGGGCGCCACTGAGTGCGAATTGCGAGCGCCGAAGGAGGATTTAGGGGTCCTCTCCCAGGTTTTTAGCTATATATGTTTTCCTGGCATATATGAATACATTACATGAAAAATGTATTTTTTTGTATTTACTTTTGTTCTGACACCACCTCGCATGCAACCTTTTGTGCAATTTCGTGGGGTAAAATAATGAATCTTAATAATTGCGATAACATACCCCTAGTTTTCGGCTGACGAAGGTGTGAAGATAGTGCGCGTTTGGAGTTCCTACCCCGACATTTTTTTAAAAGAGTGTGGTACTTATTTTGTTTTTTCGGTATTTTAATTGCCAAAATGCATTTTCTCGTCATATGTGAACAAAATACTAGTAGTTCCCCTTATCTATTTTTTTTCTTTTGAGCATATTTTTTATAAAATAATGGGGTGGGGGGGGCGCCCCGCCAGAATAGATTACAGCTGCACTCGCCATCATTTAAATGGTCAAAGGGGTTTATGATGGCCTCTATTATTTTTGTGTGTAATTAATCATCCTCACATGATATGATGTACTTATTTGTAGGCCACCTATATATTAAGAATATATGTATTTTTTCTTCATTCCGCGAGTTTGTCTCCCCCTAGAGCGATGCCCGGGCGCGTTCGCCTTACCCCATCATCGCTATGTCACTGTTTACGCCTACTGCATGGGTCCTTTACTCCCGGACCTTAGCTTTCTGATTCACATTGAGAGCTGAACGGATATGTCAGTGACCATGAAGGATGAGTTCTGGTATTATGTGCAAGCTTTGCAGTGGTACGCCAAGCGCACAAAGTACATAATAACGTCATAACAGCTCTTTATCCAATGCAAGAACCCCATACCAACTGTTCAGTGTCGAAGCTGACCATTTTGAATTGGATTAGGGGGCTGGTCGAGCGCATGACTTCCGTGTTTCTTTGAAGAAGATAACAAGGGTGGCTAAGGGGGAGTACAATGTACACTTTTGTGACCTGTTAATTGACAAACACTGTGTCTTCAGAGATGGCATTCTCTATAGAGCCGTCATCTCTTTTCCGGTTAACGGTAGAAGCGGACCTTACACCAGAAAAGCTGGTAGGCTAATATGTATACGTAAATAAGATTATAGGACGGTAAGTATAGTTATGTTATAAATTCTAAGAAGCAGGAATCGTTACTGAATATATATAAACAACTATACTTACCGTCCTATTTCCTCCTCCCGTACCCGCTCCAGATTATGTTTTTGGAGCGGTTCTATTATTCATTCGAGTAAGTTCTAAAATAAGTTTTCCAAGAAAAATATTGCAGCAAAGGGAGGTGTTAATTTTGGGGGATAGGTTAGCTATCCCTGTGCAAGTTATGTATTTCTAGAGGACTAGTTGGTGTTGATGTCGTGTACTTGTCACTTCTCTTCATGTTATCTCACCTGACATGAATGCTATAGGTACGGATTTTCGCTTTCCCTTTTTCTGTTCTCAACCCGTGGTGTCCCTGGTGGGTGGGTGCTGCATGCCTGGTGGGTGGGGGATGAATGCACGGCGGGGCGCGCGCTATACGGGCTCCATGGCCGCGTAGCTGTAGATACGGATTTTCGCTTTCCCTT